>PVKZ01002144.1:0-259200 GCA_004027375.1 Macroglossus sobrinus | reverse complement strand
GAGTTAGTGTATGTGTTGGGAGTTGGAGGAGCACTGCTGGAGCAAGGGGAAGGTTGAGTCTGACAGGAGTTCAACACCTTTACCTTTCAAAGAACAACTATGTGCCTGCAATGGTGACCCAAACCAACACCCAAATACAACATATTTTTTGGAACAGAACCAGAAATAAAGTGTTCTTGGAACTCAGCAAGGGGCTCCTCCAGTCTCAAGGGATAGCTGGGTTCTGAGCCCAACATAAAGAGATGGGTACAAACAAGATTCTATAGATTACTGACCATATAAGGGGGAGAGAGGAGCTCAGAAAGAGAAACTAGATTTTCTGCTTATCTAGGAATGTGGTAAGTAGAGAAAGTATTCATTTCAAAAGAAGATGGAATGTGACCTTATTTGTCTCTCCATATACATGAAATGGGTCATATTAATTATATTGGTTATTATTATAATTACCTCCTTCTCCCTCCCTCCATTTCATCTCTGAATCCATGACCTAAAACTGGTGCCTCCTTCTAATTTTCCTGAGCCAACACTGTATATCACTGTGTTTAACCCTATTCCACCATGACATCATTTCTTCATCAAAGGAAGCCTGTACTTTGGTGAGATGTTCATACTCTAGTCTGCTCCTCAAATCTGCAGGACCACAAAATGCACTTGATCTGTTCCCTCTGTATGATGGTGGGTAAATTGATTCACACTAATTAAATCCATAAGAGAGTGATTCATGCACTGGGACAACAATATATTAAACTTAGAGAAACATAAAACTGGCCTGAAAATCAGCGACATGCATTTGAACTGGACACAGTGTTTGTGATGGTAAGTCCACAAGATAAGCCAAACAACAAGACAAAACATTGCCTTGCTGACTCAGAATCAAAGCAAAGGTGTTTGTACGCTGTCACATGGTATTTCTAGAAAGTTCTGGTAGACTGAGAAATTGTCTTCCGTGAGTATTATGCTTGAAAAACCAAGACCAGTATGTAGAATAAGATGTCCCTGTCCCTTGAGAGTAACAGAATGATACTGATAAAGTCTTACAACTCACCCTCATTTTCCCTTTGTTCTATTTGTATCTGTCACTATGTTTAGAATTGTCAATTTTGCAGGTAATTTTTGTCAATTATAGTTTAATAGAAAATTTAGATTGTGGCAAATAAGTCTAAACTTCATAGCATAAAGCCAAAGAGCTAAAAGGACATCAACAATCATCTAGCTCACTGATTTTTAAGTTCTGTTCCATGGATTCCTGAATTAGAAAACAAGAGGTGTTAGGAGAAGGCTGAGTAAACAGGTTATATATAGCTGAACATCCTCTTGTAAAGAGTTAGGATTATTCAAAATATAGAAACCATTGATATGTTATACTATAGAGTGACAGGATAACATTTATATTTTAAATAACAAATTTGGGAAGAATGACTGGTGGAAGGCAAGGGTAGAAGTTAGAAGACAACATAGAAAAGTATAGTACTTGTTCAGGGGAGATATGATGGTGTTGGAGATAAGGGTAATAACAGCAGAGTTGGAGAGACGTGGATGGATTTGAGTTGTAATTAAGAAGTAGAATAGATAGGACATGGCTAATAAGAGCAGAAGTTATCAAAGATTCACTCATTTATTTATTCCATTCAGGAAATTTATTGAGTGTTTACAAAGGGCTGGACACTTGACTAGACAGCCAAGTCCCTACTCTTCCAGGAATTCGTATTCTAGTGGAGGGAACAGACAATAGACTGGCACACAAATAGGTAAAATACTAATATGCTTGGAAAGAGGTTGGAATATCAGCTGTAGGGCTCACATTCTTTTTTCCCTTCTCTCAGGGATCATTGTCCTGCACCATTCATTATCCAATCAACCAGTTTTCCAGTCTCCTAAAAAACAGTTTAAGCCTGAAGGGTTAATTTACTCCCTGTATTTCATCACGGTCAGAAGTGGAAGTGACGTTTTTTATGACTTTGAAATAAGGAATGAAGTGGCTTTTGAGCCACTTAGAAAAGAATACTGTGATCACATGAAGCCTACACTAAGGTCATGATGCCAAGCCATCAAATATATATACTAAGCAATTAGGTTTCTATTGGGATGTCACTGCAGTCAAACTGAAAATATGTAATTAAGAAAACAGGAGAGTTGGATATGTTCACAGCCTGTCACATGACCCTGCCTGATATATACCATTAAAAATGGTCTTCTTTTAACTTTGGCAATTGCCAGATTTATGGACAACTCAGAGTTCAAAGGGAGATTCCATATGATAAGAACCAATAATTATTTAAAAGACTGAAATGATGGTCAGTCTCTCCATTTTAGATTTTAAAATAAATAGATGAGTAGATGACAAATGACAATAGGTAGATAGATGATGATAATAGAGAGATGATAAATGATAAACAGTGGATAGATAGAAGATGATAGATAGATAGATAGATAGATAGATAGATAGATAGATAGATAGATAGATAGACAGACAGACTGACAGAATCATATAAGTTCCACATGGAGAAAATCCAACTTAACTAAAATTCATGAGAAAGAGAAACTAAAGTTTAATTGACTACAAGTTCAAAAACCAACAATTGCACAGGGATGTTCTATAACATAATATATGAGAGCTTGAGGTTCAGCATTAGCAAAGCTGAACTCACAGTCCAAGTTCACCATGTCACAGCTATGTGGCCTTGGGCAAGGTGCTTAACTTTAAAGCCTCAGTTTTTTATTCTATAAAATGAGTATTATTCAATGTCACATTGCTAGTAATAGAACTTGGATTACAATTCAAGTCTTCTGACTCCTCATCTGGTGCTTTTTTCCATGGAAGGCTACCTTCAAATGGTTGAAAAAGACATTTTAGGGAAAAAAATCAGAATTATTCAATGGGGTCTTAGAAGGCCAACCAACATCAGATCAATAGACAGACATTATCAAAAAGCTGGTTTCAGCTCACTTCCTGAAAGAACATTTTTTTGTCAGGTCCTTGGCCTCACACCATCAGCTCCCCTGGTTCTCAGGCCTCTGGACTCATACTAAATTACACCACAAGCTTTCTTGGGTCTCCAGCTGGCAGACAGCAGGTTGTGGCATATCTCTGTCTCCATAATGGTATAAGCTAATTCCTATGATAAATCTCATATATGTGTACTGGCTCTCTTTCTCTAGAGAACCATGACTAATACAGAAGTCTATATTATTTGACATTAAGTGATCACTTGTAATCATTCTGGTAATTTAACTTTCCAGCTATGATGTAGTAGGTTGTAGCAAACTAATACTCCCATAGATAACTAGAAAAGCTAAATGCAATACAAAGGAACAACTGTTTGAGATTGTAAAAGAGCTGCTTGGGCAGCCAGGATATAAGGAACCAAGATTCTAGAATGAAGGGAAGGTCTTTAAGGTAATCCCAACATTTTGCATGCAACATTTTTTTCCCCCAGGACTTTTGTGGATTCTTGATGGAATGATAGAAAAGGCTGAAAAACTAGATTAAAGACAGCTGCTAAGAAGCAGGATGTCAGCAGATCTTTCAGCAATCCTACAAGATTGGGAAGACAAAAATGAAAATTGAGGGAGTATATAAAAGGTACAAATTTCCAGTTATAAAATAAATAAGTCTTGAAGATGTAATGTACAGCATTGTGACTATAGTTAGTAATACTGCACTGCATATTTAAAACTTGCTAAGAGAGATCTTAAAAGTTTTCATCATAAGAAAAAAATTTGTAACAATGTGTGGTGATGGATGTTAACTAGACTTATTGTGGTGATCTTTTCATAATATATCAAATCACTATATTGTACACCTGAAACTAGTATAATGTTACATGTCAATTATATCTTAATTTAAATCTTAGATTATTAGGCTTGCTGTAACAGAATAGCATAGACTGAATGGCTTACAAACAATAAATATTTGTTTCTTTCAGTTCTGGAGGCTAGGAAGTCCAAGATTATGGTACCAGCAGCTTCAGTGTCTGGTGAGATCTTGCTTCTTCATTGACCCCTGACTTTTCACTGTAATCTTACATAAGAGACCTCTCTGGGGCCTTTTTTTTTTTTTAATTACCAAGATTTTTATTTTTATTTAACTTATAAAAATATATAAATTAGAAATTGCTCAATGGTGTATTATTTATTTTTTAAATTATTTTAACATTTTCCCCTCCCCCGTTCCCACCCTCTGGCAACGATTAGTCCATTGTCCATGTCCATGAGTCTCCGTTTGTTTGTCCTGTTCATTTGTTGCTTTTAGGTTTATATCCCACATATAAGTGATATCATGTGATTTTCAACCTTTTCTGTCTGGCTTATTTCGCTTAGTATGATTATCTCAAGATCCATCCATGTTGTCGCAAATGGTATTTCATCTCTTCTTATGACCGGGTAATGTTCCATTATATATATGTACCACAGCTTCTTTAGCCAATCATCTCTCATAGGACACTTTGGCTGCTTCCATGTCCTGGCCACTATGAATAATGCTGCTATGAACATAAGTGTGCGAATATCTTTTTAGATATGAATTTTCAAGCCTTTGGGGTAAATACCCAGTAGAGGGATTGCTGGATCATATGGTAGATCAATTCTTAGTTTTTTGAGAAACCTCCATACTGTTTTCCATAGTGGCTATACCAATTTGTAGTCCCATCAGCAGTGTATACTATTTCTCCACATTCTCTCCATCATTTGTTATTACTTGTCCTGTTGATTATAGCCTTTCTAACTGGTGTGAGATGGTATCTCATTGTAGTTTTGATTTGCATTTCCCTAATAGCTAGTGATGTTGAGCATCTTTTTATATATTTGTTGGCCATTTGTATGTCTCTAGGGAGAAGTGTCTGTTCAGGTCCTCTGCCCATTTTTAGATTGGATCATTTGGTTTTTCTGTTATTGTTGTTATTGAATTATATGAGTTTTTTAATATTTTGGATATTAGGCCCTTATCGGAGGCGTTGTTTGCAAATATGTTTTCTCTTGGGTTTCTTTTATAAAGACACTAATCCCATTGCTGAAGGCTTCTCTCTCATGACCTAACCACCTCCAAACACTTCACCTCCAAAAACTATCAATTAGGTTTCACCATATGAATGGGGCGGCAGGGATGGTGGCAGGGGCGGAATACAAACAAAAAAGTACAAATAAAAACACTTTTTAAATCAGGGGAGTATGGGTCTCAGGCAGCTAGGACTTAAGGTGACAAGATCCCTTAGAGAATGGAGGTATAGAAAAGTGAGCCCAACACTTGACAATTACATTCAATGCATTTTCCAAATTCTTTAGCTATACGGGGAAAGAAGTGACAGTCTCATTGTACTGAATATTAAAGGGAAAAAATTGAATTTAAAAACTGTTTCAGGAAGGAACTCCCTAGTAAATACTCCAGCTCTAAGCTGAGACATCTGCAAGTTCACACCATAGAGATGAGAAACAAACCAAACACGGACGAATCTTACAGAGACCCACTGCTCAGTCTCAAAACAGCCCTCCTTTTACTGTCTATTAAGTACGAGATGATGTGAATTCCTTCTGGAGGAAGATCATTTCATACAGAGTTTATTACATATTTTAAACAAAATGTCTGGCCTTTAATCAATAATTACCAGCCATGAGAAGAAAACAAGACCAAAAAATAAATAGGCAGTAGAAACAGATGTACAGGTAACCCAGACATCAGAGACAGACTTTAAAATAATTGGGATAACTGTGATCTGTATGCTCAAGAAAATAGATGACAAAAGGGAAATTATCACCAAAGAAGAAAAGACACAAAATGGGCAGAAGTGATAAATAAAAAGATAACATCCCAGATATTCCAAAACCTTACAAATACTATCAAGGAAAATTCTGAAATGCTATAGAATCTAAGTAGGATAAACATAAAGAAAACCACATCTTGGTATATCAGCGTGAAACTGATGAAAACGAAGATGAAGGGGGAGAAAAAGGTGTCTTTAAAGTGCTAAAAGAAAATGTATGCCAATCTAAAATTTTATATACATTGACTGAAAACATACTTCAAAACTGAAGATAAATTAAAGACATTTTTAGGTAAATAGAGACAGATAATCATTGTTAACAGCCTTCTAATAAAGGAAATATTGTGTAGTGATGGATGTTAGCCAAACTTATTTTGCTGATTATACTGATTACTTTGCAATATATACAAATATCAACTCATTATGTTATATATTATCTATACTATATGCATGAAAGTAATAAATGTTATATGTCAATTATATCTCCACATAAAATAAAAAAGGGGAAATATTAATGAAAATTCTTACATGAGAAAAATAATAGCAAATAATAAATAAAAACATAGAAATGTGGGAATAGAAAGAGTAAATTTGGAGTATATTAATTTTTATTGTATCAAACAGCAATAAAAATGTTTTTTAGGGTTGACAAAATATGTAGAATTAAAATGCATACCGACAATAACAAAAAATGACAAGAAGAGAAGAGTTAAACTATTATTTAAAAAGCATTGTTTAATAGGAAATTGAAAGAGTATAAATTATACTAGATGCAAATAATTCAAAGAATGATATTGTAATCTCTAAAGTAATAATAAAAAATTGTAAAAGAATAACAAACAAGCTAATAAAAGGAAAAAGAAAATAATGAAAAACACTTGATTAAAAGAAAATAAGGCAAAAAAAGAAAGAAAGGGAACCATAAAACATGAATATAAAGAAAGCAAATATTAAGAAGATGGCTATAAATCAAATAATCTCAATAATTACATTAAATATAAACAGAATAAAAGCTCAAATTAAAAGACAAATATTGTTGTTCTGTATAACAACCACAAGAACAATTACAAAACTAAAACAACTACGTAGCTTACAAGATACACGCCCTACTATGAGAACATAATCGAAAGTTTCTAATCATAGAGAGGTTGAAAGTAAAACACGGAAAGAGATAAACAATGCAAATGTTAACAGAAAAAGTATTATAACCGCATTATTATCAAAGTAAACTTTAAGGCAAGAAACATTATTAAAGAAAAAGACATTCATAATGATAAAAATATAAATTCATCAGGAAAATATAATTCTAAAAAACATAGCTTCAAAAATTGAAGAACTAAAGAAAGAAATACATAATAATAGTAGGAGATTTTAGCAAACCTAGCATGTAAGAGAAAAAAACAAAACAGGCAAAAAATAATAAATCAGTGAGAATACAGGAGATATGAATAACAAAATTAACAAATTTGATTTATTTGCCTTGTGTAGAACAACTCCACCCAACAATAAGAGTACTCATTCATTCCAAGTACACATGAAATATCTACAAAATTGGCCTTATGCTGTCCATAAATAAATTCTCAACGAATTTCAAATTATTGAAATCATTCAGAGTATATTTGCTGACCACAATGAAATGCCCAAATGTTTGGAAATTAAGCAATTCATCTTTTAAAATAAATTAATATTTTTAAAAATCCATGCTGAGTCAAAAAATAAATCACAATAAAAATTAGAAGACATTTTAAATTATACTATAATAAAAATATGACATCAATCAACCTGCGGAATGTGACTAAAATTATGTCTAAAGGAAGATGTGCCACATTAAATGCATATACTAGCCAAACAAAAGAGCTGAATATCAATTATTTAAATATCTGTCTCAAGAAGCTATTACAAAAACAGCTGAATCCAACAAAGTAAGAAAAAATAAAAATAACAACATGAATTAATGAAATAGAAAACAAATACATGAGAGAAAAATCAATAAAGTTTTTTGGAAAGATAATAATGATAAACAACTAGCAAAACAAATCAAGAAAAAAGAATGCAAACATTGCCAAAATCAAGAATATAGTGAAAAAGGAAACATCACTATAGATTTCATAGACATTAAAAGATTTTTTTAAAAGACTCAATAGAGGCTTCAGGTGGCTGTGTGGGCCTACGGTGATAAGTTCGGTAAGACGCAGCTAGGTAAAAGTGCCTCATTCTCCAGGCCTTTACCACCCACCCAAATTCTAATGCCCTGGTGGAGTACCTGCTCATGTCACTATAGCCCAGGTCCCTGTGTCCAGGCCAGTGAAGTGTTCCTGGGTGGGATCCTATTTCTGACAGCTAATGTGATGGAGTCTGAGAGTGTTCCAGGCAGAGGCACAACCATGGGTAATGGCTTAGAAGTGGGACTAAGCTGAGAAGATGCAGGAAACCTGAGATCCTTCTTGTGTCTGCAAGGAGCAGAGTGTGAGCACAGTCGCACCTGAAATGGCAGGCCAGGGGGTCGTTCTTCATTCTGAGGGTCCTGGAGGGTTGTGAACAGAAGGGGAACACAGTCTGAGTTAGGGTTTTAAGAGTTTTTCTAAGGCTGCTCAGAGGTAGGATGAACTGGAATGGGGTGATGGGACATTGAAGGACAGAAAGGTTTTTCATGGAAAAATCATCAAGCTGGTAATTGGCAGCACTTAAGACTGAAGCACAATGGTTAGTGTGTGAAGATGAGATCACCTGGCTCCAGAACTGGGCAAGGTACAAGCTCCTGGAGCCCAGCCATGATCATCTGCCTCTTCCTAGAGTTTCTAATGGTTGAAGAAGCACTTATGGAATCACACAGGGTCTTTAAAGTACCGATTAAGTTAAAATGAAAGCCTTGTTAAGATGGGGCCTAAATTTGTTATAAATGGTGTCATTATAAGAAGAGGAAGAAACACCAGGGACACACACTCCCAGAGGAATAATCAGATGAAGAGACAGGATGAGAGCAACAACCTGCAAGCCAAGAAGAGAGGCCTCAGGAGAAACCAAACCTGCCCCCACGTTGATCTTGGAACATCTAGACTTCAGAGCTGTGAAAAAAATTAATGTTGTGTTGTTAAAGCCAAAAATAATAACAGAAGATCTCAAAATGATTCAATGGGGAAAGGGCAGTCTTTTCCACAAATGATGCTGGGAAAATTAGATATCCACATGCAAAAGAATGGAGTTAAACACTTACCTACACCATATACAAAAATTAACTACATGAAAGACCTAAACATGAGTTAAAAACTATAAAACTCTTAAAAGAAAACAGAAATTAAAAGCTATATGACATCGAATTTGACAATGAATTTTTATATATGACAACAAAGAACAGGCAACAAAAGAAAAAGACAGGTAATTTGTACTTCACCAAAATTTAAAGCTTTTTAAAATGCATTGAAGAACACTATCAAGAGAGAAAATATTTGTAAATCACATATCTGATAAAGGGTTAATATCCAGGATATATAGAGAATACCTACAACTCAACAGCAAGAAAACAAACAACCCAATTCAAAAATGGGCAAAGGACTTGAATAAAAATTTCTCCAAAGAAAATGTATAAATAGCCAATGGGCACATGAAAAGATGCTCAGCACTATTAATCATTAGGGAAATGCAAACCAAAACCATGAGATACCAGTTGACACCCATTAAGATGGCTAGTATAAAAAAGAAATAGAAAACAAGTGTTGGCACGAGTGTGGAGAAATGAGAATCCTTGTGCATTACTTGTGGGAAAGTAAAATGCTGCAGCCACTGTAGAAAACAAAAGCTAAATATAGTATTACCATATGATTTAGCAATTTCATTTCTAGGTATATACTCAAAAGAACAGAAAGCAAGAACTCAAACAGGTTCTTGTACGCCCATATTCACAGCAGCATTATTCGCAATTGTCAAAAGTTGTAAACAACTCAAATATCTTTCAATATATGAATGTATAAAGAAAATGTAGTATATACTAAAAATAAAATATTATTCAGCCTTTAAAAGGAATGAAATCCTAACGCATGCTATAACATAGATAACCTTGAGGACAGTTTTCTAAGTGAAATAAGCTAGATACCAAAAGACAAATATCGAACAATTTCATTTATATGAGATACCTAGAATAGTCAAATTCATAGAGACAGAAAGGAGAATTGAGGGTACCAGGGGCTGAGTGGAGATGGGAATTTTTTGTTTAATGAGTACAGAGGTTTTGTTTGAGATGATGAAAATGTTCTGGAATTGAATAATGGTCATGGTTGCTCAATATTGGAAATGTTCTTAATGTCACTGAATTGTATACCTAAAAATGCTTTAAGTGGTCAATTTTATGTTATACGTGTGTAACCACAATTTTTTAAAGTTATACAGAAAAAAATCAATAAGTATAATTCACCATTTTATCAGAATAAAAAAAAAACATGATCATTTCAGTAGATGTTGGATAAAAATTTTGATAAAATTCAAAACCCATTTGTGATTTTTTGAAATTCTTACTACAGATAGAAGAAAACTTACTTAACTGATATATTTTAAAACCTTAACTATCTTCTAAAAAACTACAGCAAACATAATATTCAATAACAAAATATCAAAAGCTTTCCCTCTCAAGACTGGGAATAAAATAAGAATTCCCACTATCATAGCTGCTAATCATTGTTCTGGAATGCCTATAAATCAAGAAAAAGAAATAAAAGTTTTAGAAATTTGAAAAAAGAAATAAAACTGTCATTTTTTGTAAATAACATGATTGTATAAATAGAAAATCTAAAACACTCCACACTAGAGAATTCATAAGTAAAAAACAAGGTCTCTACTTATAACATCAATACACAAAATGTCTAAATACCTCAACAAACAATTAGAAAATGAAAGTTTTTAGATGATAACATTTACAATATGATTCGAAAAACCAAATACTTAGAAATAAATGTGAACAAGAACTCTACACAGAAAACAATGTAACTTTATTATTAGAAGTTAAAGAATGTTAACTATATTGGGTCCATGTACATGGTATCTTTCTGTTTTACTGAGATGTTCATTCTTTCCAAATCAGTCTATAGATTACATTGAATGCAATCCCAGTTAAAATGCTAGTCACAGAAAGCTTCCATACATTCAGTTGGGCAGTAAGACAGACCTGAGTAACTACTAGAGAATGTTACAATACATAAATAAGAAAGTTCTCCACTTCACAAAGTAGGTAATTAGAAAACACCATGGCATATTATAGGTACAACTATACATATAAATGTGAGTGTTATAAGGAGCTGGAAGACGAAGAAGTCAAAGGCACAGATAAAGCGGTGATACTGAGTCATGAGAAAAAGTCAGAAGTAGTTGCCCTGGCATAAAATTTATAAAAGGTGGCAACCCCCAACGCTGGCATGATTTGTTCTATTTGCTTAAGAAACACCCAGAACTGGAATTGCCTGGGCAGGGATTACAGGTTTGGACGATGGAGTTCTGGCAGGGAGAGGAAAAAGGAAGTCATTCTGGGGACACCCACCCACATCCCTCTCCCTGCTTACATCAGCCTCTCCCTAAGTACTTTGTCAAATGATAACTCTAAGAAGCCCATTGTATGCTGATATGGTCCTATTGATCCATTTTCAGCAAAAGACAATATATGCATCTTCTCCTTCCCACTTCCAGTTTCTTATTTAACTAGATTTAGGGTAGACACCAAGTCCCATCTCACACTACTATCCAGAATGCTCCCAAAGTAAGATGACTAAATCTAAAAGAAATAAAATTCGAAAAACACCAAGGCAGTTTATGCTGCTAACCCACACAAATAAGAACAAGGATTAGAGTTCACAAACTGACTAAACTTGGGAATATGTCCCCGCATTCATTTTTAACTCTTCCCAGTCTTGACTACTTGGTACTCCAACTTCTACTTAACTTAAGTAGATGAATTATTAGTTTGTAGATATCTAAATCCCTATTTCTTGACTCTTCCTCCTATTGGCTTCATTTTTTGCTATTCATCACTTATTCTAGAATCTCCATCAGAGAATAATGTGGGAAAAAAGAGAGATTGAAATGCAATTAATTAAATGTCGGGGAAAAGGTGAAGAAAAATATCTGAAGTCAGGGTTTCTAGATTTTTTAATTGG
This sequence comes from Macroglossus sobrinus, assembly GCA_004027375.1. Classification (NCBI taxonomy): domain Eukaryota; kingdom Metazoa; phylum Chordata; class Mammalia; order Chiroptera; family Pteropodidae; genus Macroglossus; species Macroglossus sobrinus. Next base: position 247,307 of record PVKZ01002144.1, on the reverse strand, counting down.
TATTCTTACATGCGGTTTTCTTTTATCCAGCCTCCCTTTTTCTAAATTGTTTTTTAAGATTCTGCCTATCTTAAATAATAAAGGCCATTTGGCCTCAGATGTTGCTTGGTACTGGCTGACTATGCAACTTCCTGTTTAGACATGCTTTCTGAATATTTTGTTAATACAAATAATTTTTTGATTACTGAATTCCAGATGTAATGAAAGAAAACACATTTGAATCATTATCTTCCTAGATTGTGAGTTCTGTATACAACTAAAATTTTTTTCAAAAGAAGCAAAATTATCTTTCACTCTCAAAATATATTCTTCTTTTATTCTAAAAATATCTGTTGGTGACACCACCATCCACTCAGTTGCCCAAACTGAATACCTGGGAGTCACCCTTGGCTCCTCCCTTTCCTTCACTTTCCACCTCAGCAATCACAAGTCCCACTGAATTCACCTACTGTTTGTTATCCTGCATCCCTACCCCACTGCCCTCCCCAAGGTTCAAGCCCACAGCTCCCTCACCACTCCTCACTCCAGTGGCTGCAGTTGTCCCCTACCTCGAACCTTGCCTCTCATCTCCCCTTCCAATCCATCTTCCACACAGAATGATCTATCTCAAACAAGAATATATATTCAATCAACAGCTCCCTACAGCCTTCAGGATGAAGGTCAAAGTTCCTGGCAGAGCAAAAGAGGGCTCCAGGATCACTCTCTCTTTCCAGCCTCATTTGCCCACCATTCCCAGATTTGCACTTCCCACTCTGGCAACCTGACTTCCTTGCAGTTGCCCCAGTGCTCCCTGATGTTTCTCACCTCTGTGACTTTCCCATACCAAAAGCCATCCTTGACCCATTCACTACCTTCTACACCTAAGTGCTTTCAAGCGCTCCCATTACTCCATTCTCTACACTGGCTTGTAACTACCACGTTATGTCTTCCTGCCTCCCACCATTCATTGCCTCTCTTCTCTCTGTATCACCACCACCTAGCTTGGCATAGCAGGTACTCAACAAATATTCATCAAATACAATGGATGAATATTTGCATAGGTAATATGTATATTTAAATAATTTAGAAGTATATAAAACTTAACATACAACAGAGTAAAAACCAAATATGTTTTTGAAACTTTTTCATTACTTCGTATCCAGAGCACAGAACCAGTCCTTTGTTCTTCCCACAAATCAGTGGCAAACAGCCAATGCATTAGATTGCTTTTGCTTCCTGAATAATCAGAGTAAACATCTATTGTATTACTTATTAAATGCAGGTGCTGAGCGCTTCACATGGGTTGTCTTATTTCATTTGCAGAACTACCCTATTAGTTAAGAACTATTGTTACATTTGAGGAAACTGAGGCTTAGTAAAATGAATATTAGTTGTTAGTGGAGCTGGGATTTGGAATTTGACATCTGACCTCAAAGTTTATGCTCTTATTCATTCTAATTTCCATTGGAGTTAGGGTCAGAAGGTAGTATATTGTAATGTAGAGTCATAATTTCTCTTGGAAATATCTTTCCATTAGAAATCTGTACCTATTTGGCAGAAAGTTAGAACACATGTTAAAATTCATAGGCGCACACTCATAGTCCAGGTCCTCCAGGCTCAAGTCAAGTACCATTTCAGTCTTCACTACAATCTTCTACATATCTGACTTGTCTCCTTAACCATCATTGTTGTACTCGATGCAACAGCTTGATGGCTTTTTTATCTCTCAAATCTTCATGATCCCTGTAAGACTGAGCAAATCCACACTTGTGAACCACGTGCAAGATGGGCATCCCATCTCTCAGAAAGCTCACATGGCCAGCTCCTGCACTAAACTAGGTGGAGAACTGATGCCCATCCTCAGTGGCTTAAGAAGATACTTGCAACCCTAAACTTAACTGTCCAATCTGAATTTCTTTTCTTTGGAATAATATGGTTAAATCAGATGTTTGCAAGGCCTTTGAATGATTGATGGTAGAAAGGTAGATTAGATAATAAATGATAGATAGATAGATAGATAGACAGATGATGATGATATGATAGATAGATTAGATAGATAGATAGATAGATAGATGCAAAACTGAAAATATGGGCCAATAAATGCTTTTTAAATTTATTTGAGAGAGTTTAAAGAAGCCCATTGTTTTCTCATGGGAAATTATGATTCAGGCCTATTTTTTCTGTTTACACTAAGTACACTATGGCCAAACTCTAATTAACTTTAGGTGAAGGAGGTCAAGAACAAAAGGACTGAATTAACATAGAAGAATCATCAACTCTCAGAGAACACAGAGTACAATGGAATCTACTATATGATTTGTTTTTGAAGAATATAGTAGCTTAGCAACACATATTTATTTCCTGTTATAAAAAAGATGAGTACTATAAAATGAAGAGTTCCTGCATGATGAATCATATATGCAGCCACAGTTTCCCTATAGAAATTATGTGTAGAACCTTAGGAAATAGAAGATGGTCACAATCCATCGTCTTATAGGAAAATTTTATGTCAGTAATAAGATTGAATACAGAAATAAAAACACTGCAACAAGTCTAAAGTTCCTAGCAGAACCATCCCAAAGCAAATCACGGTGCTCCTGTTGTTGGTTTGCAATGTCATGACAACTTATCACAGCTCAGGAGCCTAGATGGCCCTGGAAAGAGCTGGCTCCCAGAGGCTCTTTCATTTGGGTCAAGCCAGGGTCCATCCGAACTAGCAGGTGAGACCAAGCCCCATTGTTCCACACACCCCTCAGGCTGTATGTTGCATTCTTCAGGCTCCAGAGTTTTAAACTCTTGTTTTATTTTTGTGTGTAGCGACATACACATAATATGAAATTTGCCATCTTAACCACTTTTAAGTGTACAGATTAGTGGCTTTAAGTACATTCCCATTTTTGAGCAAGTATCACCACCATCTGTCTTCAGAATACTGTGTAAAACTGAAACTCAGTACCCAAATGGGAGTTAAACAATAACTTCCATTCCTCTCTGCCCCAGGCCATGGCAACCACCATTCCATTTTCCATCTCTGAATTTGACTACTCTAGGTACTTGTGTTTTCGTGACTGGCTTATTTTGCTTAGCCTAATATTCTCAACGTTTATCTATGTCATAGCATTTGTCAGAATTTCTTTCCTTTTTATGGCTGGTTAATAGTCCATGTGTCATTTTTATTTTATCCTACCTGTAGAATATTTGTGTATGGTGAGGGGAGTAAAAGACTGATCATATAACTTGCCCACTCCTCTCCCGTATGCCATGAACTTGATACCTATCACTAATGGAGTCTCAGAGCATCCAGACGAAAAATCCCTTATAGAAAATGCTGTGAGATCATAGGTTAGACTAGGGCCTTTAAAACTAGTATGGTAATGGGAGGTAGAAAAAAACATACCAAGCCTGGACCCTGATCTTGAGGAACATGAAATCATGTGAAAGAGGCAGACACTGAACACCATCAGTGAATACTACTGATAAACTCAACACTACCAGTGAACAACACACTCAAGCCAGATGCGTGGCATCGACCTGAATTTGCTAGAGGAATTGTCTTAGGGTCACAGTCTGTTTAAATCATGCTGCCCCAGTGGAGGAAATTCCTATTCGTGCTAAGGTCTCAAATAAATCTGACTTTTGATACAAACTGGTATGCTTTCACTTCTTTGACAAGGAAAACTATGTAGCTGACCTCATCTTCCTTTAAAATTTGGCCACCAGGAAGCTCAGACCTGTATTTCTGGCTCAACAATGGCAATTATGTAAGTCCAAATATTCTCCACATATTTGTTTTATTATCAAGCCTTCTTCTCCCATTCCTCATACTTGACCTTTAATTTATGTTTTCTGTGGTCTGGATTCTATTTTTGAATTTGTATTTATTTCTTCAGTGTGTGTTTGCACTGCATTCTGGTGCAATCCTTGGCAGAATGAGATTTGCTGTCTGTGATACAGACAATGAATGGATCTGGGGTACAACCAAGAAACAAGATTTATGTCTGCCAAGCTGGTATTTTCTGATTCCCTCCAGGTAAACTCCCCACCCTTCTCCACATGCTCTATTACCCCTTGCCAAGCTGTGGGTTGGCAGTCCCTGTGTTCTTTACCAAAGTTCCCAACTCCTACCCGGCAACCTGCTCCTAAGCTCGTAGCTATTGCTTTCTTGGGGTTTTAATAACTGTTCCCTCCTCTTGCCCCTTCCATAGTAAGAGTGGTGACAGCACTTCTTTTTTATTCTTGCCGCCCCAACTCTTACTGGTTTCTCTCAGCCGTGCCCATACTTGTGTAAGCAGTAGCTGTGCAGTCTCTCCAATTATTTCTTTTGAGTGTGAACTAGGATTGTGAATGACAAGCCCATCAAAATAAATTGGGATTTTTGCCATTTCTTTCCACACATAGTATGTTCCAGTCACAGTGCTTCGTGTGTATTTCTGTGAAATCACCAGCTACCTCTTGCCTCTGAACCTTCATATATTGTATTTCCTACACCTGACACCCCATTTTCTTCAGCTCATCCTCCTCAATTCCCTTCTGCACATTCACAGTGCTCAGTGGACACTAACCCAGACTTATCCCACTGAATTGTCATTCTTCCTTTCTGAGTCTGTCCCCTCCTCTGAACTGCAAGAATAGCCTTGTGCCTGATTATTTATTATGTTCCCGATACCTGGTATTCAACAAAAATTGTTGAATGGATTAATAAATATGTAAGTGAATTCAAAGCCCCTGGCTTTTCCATTGTGCAGTGCTGCATCTGAGCTGAGTCCTAAGTATTTCCCTGCAGGGCTGTCAAGTCATTCGCCCCTGTGGCCTGTTGAGCTGGCCAGAGCCCCATGCAAGCCCAGTGCAGCCTGGAGAAGGCACAAAGGTGGGATGGGCTGAGTCCACAGAGGGTGCCCAAGGAGTTGTGCTTGAGAGACTGATAGAAGATGCAACATGAGAAGGGGAGGGGAGGTCACTGCAGGCACCCTAGTTAGAGTTTCGAGCTTGACTCTAAGATACCTGGAAGTCAATCTGGCTCCAAAGAACAAGATGGCAAACAAAAAGTGACCTAAGAAGAGGTAAATCTGAAGACAGATGTAGAATAAATGAGAAGGGAAGGTGCTCTAAAAACAGAGCATCTGCTGAGGGGATTGAGCTGTGAGAGACAACGAGGAAAATGACCATGGATATACCCCACAAGACTAACAGCTCTCATTCCTTTTTGTCATGTCACCAAAGTTTTCTCCTAGTCCCTGTGTAATCATGACAACCTTAGAAACTGCTCTGAAGTGTGTGGTTACAATAACAGGCTGCTTTTAAGCAAAGTCAGTATACTTTAGTGCCTGAGAATGTGGCCTCTGATATCATAAAACCTTACATTCAAGTCCCAATTCTGTCTCTCATTCCCCATGTAAGCCTGGTCAAGTGACACCAACTTTTCGAGATGAAGTCCTCTCATTTGCAAAGTGGGGGCAACAATGGTACCCACTGCCTAAGGTTGTTCTGAGTATAAATTGTTTCTACATGAAGAATGTGTGGCCCACTACATGTCATATGATACAAATCCAACAGTTTTTATTTTGTTACTTTAATTTTATGCTTAATTTCTAAGGCAATCCACCACGGGGAAATCAGCTAAGACACTAAGTAAACAAAATTACAGAAGTTCTACTAAATCTGTCCATCATCCTCTATATAAGAAGAAAAATTTCTGGCAGGAGCTTAAAATGCTAAATCAAAAATACCATAGGTATTGTTTTATTTTTATAACAACAAAGGGTCCCAAGGAGAAGCTAGAATTTCTAACGCAATTAGATCTGAATATAGCTCTTTCCACAAATTATCTTAAGTCCTCAGAACAACGCATAAGTTCAGTATAATTTCCCCCACTTTGAAGATGAAGAAGCTAAAACTTAGAAGGCTCACAGACTCACCAAAGTTGACACACTAGAAATGATAGAAATTGGAGGTTGGCCCAAAAGTCTGTGCCTCTCCTGCAAGGTCACTGTGCCCTCCCAAAGTGACATTTTCAGTGTTCCCAACATTATTTAGATGCAGTTGTTAAACAAAAACATGAAATCTTGTGGCTATGTTTATTAGAAAATGCCTATGTGTTCATGAAAAATAATTTGCTTGTTAGGATAAAAGATGAATTTCCAACTGCTAACCTGTAACATCCATCACATGTACAGAAATGTACTCTAAATTTGTCATTTAAAGTTGAATATCTGTCATGTTGGCCTCCTTTGCCTACATAAGCCAGTACTCCTGCAGCATGCAGGGAATGTTTCAGCCCCACTGATACTGGCACTGGGTAATCAGCTTGCCAAGGGAAGTCAGGGCTTGCACCAGGCCCCTGAACATCTCTAAAATTCTTGTCTCCATGCGTAATGTTTGGATCCTTTCTGAGCACCATCACCTGGCCTGTATTATATCTTTGACACGTCTGCAGATACTCTGAGAGAGGTGGAATTGAGCAAAAGAAGTAAAGCCCAGAAACAATTGAAGAGTAATAGTTCCAGCCCTACACATGTGCTATTTTGGTATCTTGGCCCTGTACCTGACAAATAAGTGAGAATTCTGAGTGGAAACATAGACGTCCATTAGTATGAGAAATCAAGGAAAGGATGGGCCGCTCATAACGTTTTATTCATTCTCAGCTACTCATTCATTTGACCTTGTTTCCTCATCAGACAGGAAATACGCCAGGGTCTTCCAATGTCCAGACCCAACTGCCACTTTGATGAAGCTTGTCCTTAAAATGACCTACAAGAAAATAAAAGACAAATTATGATAACACACACTTTAAGACCTACAAAATTTACCTGTGTATTGTGATTTATATGCTCTTCACAACAAACCAGAGGGGTCAGCAGAACTGATAATTGCTATGCTCATCTTACAGATGAGGAAACTGAGGCACAGAAGGTAAGTTTATTAGCCAAGTTCATGAAACCAGTAAAATCAAAATTCAAATCCAACATCCAGTTTGTCTGAATCCAAGTTCAGTGCTCTTTTAACTCATTATTAAAAAAAAAATCTCAGCCACCAGTGCTAAAAGAAAAATACATACAGAAAATTAGGGACAGTACCAGGACAGGGTGCTAGACTGAAGTACTGTCTCACTCAAAGACACCTAGGTAATAGCCTTATAAATGGGTGTTTTCATCTGCCTCACTGGACCTGCCCACCTTGCCCACTGCTGTGGCCTTTGCTCCTTTCTGCTCTGGTAGGCATTCTTCTCCTCAGGCCTGCTAATGTCAAGAGCCACAGGGCTACAGCTAGGTTACCCTCGTATTGCTCCCAGACCATAATTAAACAGGAACAGGGCACAATGGCTCATCCTTGACACTATGTCTTGGCCCCTTTCCACTCCTGCCCAGCCCTGCATTGTCCTAGAGAGCCACTGGCCATATCCTGCCAGTCCTGTGAGGCCAACCAAAGCCAAAATGCCCAACTCCATGTAATATTTGTCATCTCCTGGCTTCTCACATAAGGAGGTAAATATCCTCTTCCCCAGTTTACAGAAGCACAAACTGAGGCTCAGAGATAGGAATACCGATTGAGCCCAAGGTCACACAGCTAGTTCATGGTACATCTGCAAACTACAACCTAACAAAGACTGCACTTTGCTTATCTCCAGATATCACACTACACACTGAAGGCCCAGTGCAGGTTAACGGAGATCTCAAGGCATGGCAGAGGCATGGTGGGCTGGCCTGGGAAAGGGGCCCAGGTTTCCTGCCCCCAGCCTGGGCCTTCAGCCACAGGACCCCACTGCTCCCCCTCAGTAAAACAATCTGGAAGTGGACAGTGGATCTCACTAGAACAAGGCAGGCTAATGTGGAGATATTTTCCAGATGAATATTAGGGAGTGGGGAAAAAAAAAAAGAGTTCAGGATAATGTAGAGATCTATAGCCCAAAATACCAAAGGGGAAAGTACAGTAATTCACAGAGAGCTTAAAAAGAAAACAAAGGAGGGAAAATTGAAACAAAAGCTATCTCATTGACGATCTGCCATTTCCTTTTTTCCAGTTGCTTTTTTTTTTTTCCTCTTGGGAAACTGGCATCTGTCTCTCCTCTCACCAAGCACATAACATGTAAAGACAGGGGCTTTACTGGGTCTAATGAAGCATTAATAGAATGTGACTACAGAGCCCAGATATCCACGGTCCCCTGAAGTATACCAGGCTGCTCGGTGATAGCCAGGCAAATGGTGTTCCACCTGCTTTGGAAGCTATTTGCTGACACTTAGTGAGTTAGACAAGGCCAAGGTTTTTATTAAAAAGGGCCCTTTCCTGAATTTTACTGCCTGGTCCATACTGTTTGACTAAAAATAATTACCTTTCCATAACAATACTTACACTGAGCTTTCATTTAGCAAAAACAAGGTTTAAAGGAGAGCTGAGAGCTTCACGTAAAACAAACAAATAAGTAAATAATCCAAAAAGAAGGAAAATCCATCTCTAGGCTGTTCACGTTTTTTTTAAGTTTGAAAGATTAAACTTTCCTGAAGTTGCTAAACAAAGTAAGCACTTAGAAGGAATCCTGTGATAAGGGAAATGGCTCTACTCTGCCATCAAATGAACACAGGTGATCTTCGATTTTCTTTGCTAATGGCTAAAATGAATACACCATCCCAGGGAGCTTTGGCTGGTTCATTTCATCTGATATGACATCCCTAGGTTGGTGTCGTAGGCAAAATTTCTAGAAATAGTCCCAAGATTCTACACTCTAAAGCCAGAATCTGGGAATGTAGTAAAATATCACATCATGTTATGTTAAATGGCACAGTGGACCTTAAAAGGGGTCTAATCTAGTCACATGGGTCCATGAAAGCAGAGAACTTTCTCTAGCTGGTGACAAAAGAGGAAGGTGGAAGAAGACAGAGAAACTAAAGCATGACAAGGATTCAGTGCACTATTGCTACTTTGAAGATGAAGGAGATCACATGAGAAGCCCCGAGGAGCAAAGAGTGACCAGGGCTGACAGCCAGCAAAAAAACTTTAGTCCTACAACCACATGGAAATAGATCCTGCTGACAACCTGAATGAGCTTACAAGCAGAATCTTCCCCCACAGCCTTCAGATAGGAGCCCAGCTAGCCAATATTTTGAATTCAGCAAAGCCCAGTGGAGCCCACCTACACTCCTGACCTATAGAACTGTGAAATAATGATTGTGTTTTGTTTTGTGTTTGGGGTACTTTGTTACAGCAGCAATAGAAAACTTATGCAGTTGGCAAAGATGAATCATGATAGCACTGAAAGACTGAGACAGAAAAAGAGAATGAAAAAATCAGGCAGGACTATGAAGAAGAAAAGAGGACAAGAATTCAGGCTGGGCCTCTCTAAATGGCCACTTGCTGCCATTTCAAATCAACTCAGATCATCAGAGAACTAAAAAGTAACTAGAGAAATTTCTTCTAAAAGAGTTTTTCCCTTTCCAAATAGTAAATTTTCCTGCTCCTGACCAATGGGTACCAAATTTTCATCAATCAGGGAGTTTTGCTAGGAGTGACATGAGAGCAATTAAAGCTGTGTGGATTACCCACAAGGCACAGCCTCCTGAAAATGGATAGTGCCTGGGACAAGTATGGGAGGCCAGCCTCTCCCAGCCACCTTTCTAACTCCAGAACCCAATCCCATTATTCCCCATTTTCTCAGCCACTAACTCTTTCTCAACTTATTCCACAAATGTTTCCCTTTTCTCTCGGCGTTCCTCCTTGTCACAATCTTGGCCAGATGCCATTTATTTCCTTAGAAGCAATCAAAATAGATAGAAAAAAAATATTATTTGGGAGACAGTTATTTTTGAAGGGTTTGCTCTACCTACTCAAATCCCATTTTTCTGTAATGTTGTATCAATTTGAAATAAAACTGAAGTAAAGAAAGATGATGGGAGGTTTCAGGAGTCTCGTGAAATTTAAATTTTTAGATTTACTCTTCTATATTTCATCAAAGGGCTTTTACCAGCTGAGGTCAGCCAAGGGCTTAACTTGCTCCTCGAGTTTATTCAAGCTTTCATTTCAGTCCAACAAATATTAATTAAGGGGCTCCTACATGTGCTAGGCACTGGTACACATAGGATTCACTCACAGCAGGAGATCTTGGCACAAATAATTAAAACACAATCATTTATTTGAGTGGGGACTTTGGCAAGAACATTACACAGACCGGTAGCCCCAGTACCATTGCCCCAAGGCAACTGGGCAGCAAAGCCACTTTACAGAAGGAGGCATGCTGCAGTGGATCCCAGCAAACCGCAGTGCTCGTAACCCAAGCACAAAGTCTTGGCACATCCATTCACTCCACAGACCCTCTTTGAGCCTTTTCTCTATCTGGACACTAGAAAATTGGTTGTGAGAGCCACAACATAACTTGCTCCAGAAGCTTATAATGTACTAATGGGCATTACTTGTCCACAAAGGTGACCCTAGAAAAGGAAAGCCTTCTTGTTTAAAGATCTAACCAAACAAAAGAATGAGCCTTTTATTTCACTAAACACTTTTGAATACTGATTCAAAAAAAGGAAACGTTTTATATTTCTAAATGCCTCATGTCTCTTCTACCACCTTCCATCTCATGGCTGTGGTCTTTCAACACAACTAACTCAACATGTAGACTTATGTATTGCTTACTTTTGCTGGTGTTGGAGAATAAACATCTAGTGATGATGGAATGATAGTCCTGGCAGAAGGAGCAGTGTCACACCTGTGGACCCACACTGTCTACTGTTTGGGTAATTCCCCAGGTGTGGCAGTCCAGCCATCACTAGTGAGCTTGAACACTGCTTTTTAGTGGTAAATTGTTTCCTAAATCTTCAGAAAACAAATTTATATGTTCCTTGTTTCTAGAGTACTTCTTTCCAGAGTATCTATTTCTCTGTTTGTTTATAAAATGAGGATGATGCTTATAATGACCAGAAATATTTACATAAAGTACCTGGTACAGCAGCTGATACATAGCAGACAACCTCAATATGATAGGTTTTGTTGCTTTTGTGATTTGTAATGATTATGATCATTTCCAGCTGCCTGCTGAGCATCAGTACCTAGATGTCCCAAAGGGTTCTCAAACTCAACATGACTAAAACTAAACTCATGATCTATACCCCTAAATGTGTCCCATCTGCTGCATTCTGCTTTTGTCTAATGGTACTGTCACACCCAGCCGCCTAAGCTACAATACTGGATGTCTCCTCCACTCTTCTCCCCCATCCCCCTATTCCTTCTCCTCTTCCTCCTTCTCCTTCTTCCCCCATCCACACTACTTCACTTCTTCTCCTTCCTTCTCTTCCTCATCCTTGTTCTTATTTCACAAGGATTGGTCATTAGTCCCTAATCATTCTACCTCCCAAAGATGTCTTGAATTCATTTTATTATACTGTATTATCCAAGAACTTATTATTTTCTGTCTACACAATTGCAAACACATATAATTTGTCTCTCCCTATTTCTACCTCACTACAAACCATCTTTTTCATTGCATTCCACAGCTTAAATCTGCTCATGACACTCTCTTCAGTAAAGCCTTTTGGTGACTTTCCACTATGGACAAAGCAGTGCCCAACTCCTTGGCATATACAAAATGCCCTTCACAGTCTAGCCTCTTCCTATTCTTCCAGGATTGTCTGCTGTCACCTACCACCATTGTCTACACTCCAGCCACTCCAATCTTCTGATATGCCTTTCCTTTTCGTACTCCCATGACTTTGCATTAATATGGCCTCTATTCAGTATGCTTTTCCATTTGGAAAATTTGCCTCTCAAGAGCTAATTAAAATATTCCTCCAATTCAAAGCCTTGAGATATCTGGATCAAAATTAATCCTTCCTGCCTTATATTCACATAGCATTTCTAACAACTTCGCTAAGATAGAATTCACATACCATAAATTCACCCACTTAAAGTGTACAAACTGTAGTTTTCAATATATTCACAGACTTTTATAACTATCAACACAATTTAACTTGAAAATTTTTTCATTACCCCTAAAGTAAACCTTGCACTCATTAGCAGTCACTCTCTCTCCCTATGTTTCAGCTCCAGGCAACCACTAATCTTTCTGTCTATAGACTTGCCGATTGTGGCTAGTTCATATAAGTGAAATAATACAACATGTGGAATCATATAATATCTTTTGTCATTGGCTTCTCTCACTTAGCATAATGTTTTTAAAGTTTATCCATTTTATATATGTTTCAATACATCATTCTTTTTAATTGTTTAATGATATACTATATTTTATTCATCCATCCATCAGTTGATGGACACTTGGGTTGTTTTCACTTTTTGACTATTATGAATAATGATGTGTATACAAATTTTGCCTATCCTTTGGCATTTTGCACAGAGCTTCATTATAACATTGCTCATGTTGTATTATAATTATTTTTATATTCCTCTTCTTTGGGTTATAAAATATTCTAGTTCCCTATCACTCTCAGAAACTGCCAAGTCACAAGCAAATCTGACCAATGAATAAATAAACAAAGCTAATAATGAATGGATACTCTTTTTTTAATAGATTTTTTTTTAGAGCAGATTTAGGTTCACAGTGAATACTCTTTTGAGAAAGGTCGAGAATGCATGGTCAAGTAAGGAAAAGAAGACTATTTCTGTCAATAAGCCAGAAAGACAGTGACAAAATAGGAAGAGAATAATACTAAATTCAGCTTACCAAATAAATGACATCAATACCTTCCATGTTCATGTGGCTATGGCTTTTCTTGTCCTGTCATAAGATTGTCTTATTTGATAATGTCATCTCATTTGACAATGTCACACTGGCAGAAAAGGCTGATATAAAAATGAAATGAAGTGCCTGGGTCAGTGTCTGCTCCCTAGCTACCCCCTGGTAAACCAAGGCTGTTGCTGCCTGTGGTAGAGGACCCAGCAGGAACTGGTGGAATTGTGGGGATCCCAGCTCCTCCCTCCCCTCACTCACCACTCTCCTTTGGTCATGCTGGCTCCAGGTTCAGTTTCAAGACCCACATTATTCTAATCCCATATTTTTCATCCTTTGAGGACATGGGACATCAATAGCTGAAAGATGCTACTATAGACTACACCTCTTCGGTGCCCCAGAAGTGGTGCCCGAGGCATGTCTTTGGTGCCCAAACACTCAGGGCAAGCATCAATGGCCAGTAGGGCACTCGCTGAAGGAATCATCTCTCCTTGGATTCTCCTATTGGCTGATTTGAGTAAATCATAAAACTCTCATGGGCTTTTCTCCAGAATGGCCAGGAGTACACCTCCATGGAGAAAATTTCTCATCTTCTTTTAAGCTGATTAGAAATACCACAGAACATTCAAGGGAGAGGGCATGAGTCTGGCTGGTGTTATTTAGAGCCCCCGACAGGTCACCCAGGCCTCCGAGAGCCTCTCTACCTCTTGCCCCCACCCGCCACCAAGAGCAGGATGATGTTACCTCCCTAGACACCTTCAGTTACCCCAGAAGTTCAGGAGATCCCTGGTGACGGCTCAGGATGCACAGACCCTAAAATAACTGATTAAGAGGTGGGTGCTATTTCTAAAAAGCACAGCCTGTTCTGTTCTGGATGCCAAGGAATTACGTCACATTTTCTGTTCTCATTACAAAGGGATGCTTTTCTGGCCTTCCGAGTGAGTACCCGCTCCCAACGCCTACTTCACTAAGTGGCTTCTGTACACACTGGAGCCAGAAATACCATCCAGGTCAAAGGTAGGAGTTTCACCTTCAATCCCAAGTGAGGGATATTAGAAAACATTTAATCAAGAGAACAAGCATTCCTGGCTGATGTGTTTGCTGTGTGGGCGGAGGAGGCACCGAAACCCTGAAACTTATAGGAAAGGAGACCCACCCACTCCTTTTCCATCAAGCAGTGACAGGTGACATTAGGGAAGGGGAAAGTGGTCAAGCCCTTTCACCACTGTGCCAAGAGTAAGGGTGCAGTGTCCAACCTCAGCTTCTGGTGAAGGGAGAAGACCAGAAGTGGTGAAAGGCTGACTTGAGTCTCAGGTTGCCTGGGTTTGGACCCTAATCCTACCACTTACCAACAGCCACATGCCTTGAGCAGGACATTCAAACCATCCCTGCCTCTGCAGAAGGAAGACAGTGTTAATATCTAGCATGCAGAATTGTTACCAGGACAAAACTAATGAATATTAACATTGTAAACTATTTTAAAGACCTGGAACATAAAAAGTGGTGTGCATTTGTCACGTAAATTAAAAAGTTAGACTGCCATCCTAACTCCGAAAGGATTCTCATCTAACCATCACACTGCTGCATTTCTGAGTTGATAAAGACTCGTACCAACAGACATCTCTTCATGCATCAACTCTTCTAAGACTGAGGGACTAAAGAAACTATGAGTGATGCAGATTTTAAAATGTTTTTTTTTAAATGTACAACAAAATAAAGGCAGAGTCTGCCTTGCTAATATTGGTTAGGTCATTTAGTCAGATCCTTCCTTTCTAACTATTGAAAGGCAAGGAACACCTGTGATCTGGAAATCTCTTCAAAAGAAAGCTAGGGAGAGAAAAAAAGAGCCTTTTTTCTCAATCCTTAAATATCTCAAACTACATAATAGATTACAGAAATGATTATAACCATCAGTTTCTGTCTGGAGCAAGAAAAAACTTCCCTTGTGACAATGGAAGCCAGGAACATCCTTGGGTTCAAAACTGTCAAATGCTCTACCACCTGTTTCAATATTTTGAGGAAAGTACTTTATTCATTACAAAAGAAATTTAGCTTTTCTAATCAGAGACTCACTCATAGCCAAATTTCAACTCTGGGATGTAGGGTGCACCTGTGAAAACAGACTCTTCCACCTGGACCTGCCAAAGCCTGGAGCATGTATGGCTGTCACCATCTATGGAGTGGGAGGGAGGGGGGTGCAGGCAGGCCTAGGAGTGAGACTCTTTCTACAGCGGGGGCTGAGGGTGGCTTCACTAGCACTCAGAAATGAGCCGCAAACATGGTGGTGATTCTAACTGCAAAGGCTGCTAGATGACACGATATCTTCCTATCCCTGCCCCCTTTATTATTTTTTTAAACTAAATGTCTACAGCCACAAGGATTCCAGCCTCAGGAGTGCTACCTACCACCTGCAGTGAGAAACTTTTCTAGGACTTGAATGATATCTGTGCTGAGACACACCTCTTATTTATTACTATTTTAAGATTTATAATGAGAGAAACAGAAATATGTGTTTTCTCAAGAGGAACATCTCAGAAGCATAAAACCAAACACATACTTAGAGGAAATGTCTGTTTGGCTTTAAGAAATAAAAATGAACAAGAATATTTTTAAATTATGAAGAAGAAAAAGAAGAAACACTTAGGTGAAAAGCAGGTATGACCAGGCTTTTTTTCCTCATCAATAAGAACAAAGTAAATATTAAATAATTTCTTTTTATTTTATTACACACAAACACAAAGGTGGCAACTCATTTCTTCACTTAACAAATACCTATTTGACACCTGCTGTGTGCCAGCTTGTTCTATGTGCTGAGGTTCCTTCAGTGAACTCCACAGTTAAAAATCTCTGCCCTCACGATGCTTGCTTCTCATGGAGGAGGAAGGCAAGCAAATGAAATATATGGAATATTGCACAGTGCTAAGTGCTACTCAGAAGAATAAAACAGGAAAGTGCTGTCTGTAAACCAGAAAGAGAGCCTTCACCAGAAACTGAACCCTGCTGGCACATTTTTTTAAATTTATTTTTTAATTACAGTTGGCATACGATATTATATGTTTCAAGTGTACAACATACTGATTAGACATTTATATGCCTTACAAAGTGATCACCATGATAAATCTAGTGCCCATCCAGCACCACACATAGTTAATATAATATAATTGACTATACTCCTAATGCTGTACATTAGATCCCCATGACTAATTTTATAGCTAGCAGTTTGTACTTCTTAATTCCTTCACCTGTATTGTCCATTTTCCCCACCCCGCTCCCATCTGGCTACATAAGTTTGTTCTATGTATCTATGAGTTAGTTTTCATTTTGTTTTGTTTGTTTTGTTTTTAGATTCCAAATATCTGGAATCACATGATATTTGTCTTTCACTGTCTAATTTTTTCACATAACGTAATACATTCATGTTTTCACAAATGGTAAGATTTTATTCTTTTTATGGCTGAGTAATATTTTATTATGTGTATATGTCTGTTTGTATCTGTGTGTGTAAATATATATGTATAATATATGAACATGTAGGTTGTTGCAATAAATACAGGGGTGAATATATCATTTTAAATTAGTGGTTTTGATTTCCTTCTAGAACTTTGATCTTGAATTTCCAGAGTCCACAATTGGAAGAAAATAAATTTCTGTTGCTGAAGCCACCCAGTTTGTAGTACTTTGTTATGACAGTGCAAGCCAACTTGAGTTGGATACCTAGAAATAGAATACTGCTGACCAAATATCTAAAATGTAAGGTGGTTTGGAGCTAGGTAATGGGTAGAAGTTAAAAGAGTTTTGAAGCGCATCATAGAAAAATTCTAAATTGCCTTGAAGAGATTGTTGGTAGAAATATAGATGCTGAAGATGATTCCAGTGAGAACTCAGAAAGAAGAGAGTTGGAGAGAGAGCCTTCATCTTCTTAGAGAATACATAAATAATCATGAACAGAATGTGGCAGAAATATGGACATTAAAGGCCATTCTAGTGAAGTGTCAGACAGAGATAAAGAACATGTTTTTGGAAATTGAAGGAAAAGCGATCCTTATAAAATGGCAACGAACTTGGCTGAATTGTGTTCTAGTGTTTTGTGGAAGGTTGAACTTGTGAGCAGTGAAATTGGATGTTTAGTTGAGGAAATTCTAAGTAAAGTTTTGAAGGAGTGGCATGGTTTCCTTTACCACTTACAGGAAAATGTGAGAGGAGAGAGATAAAATGAAGAAATTTTTAAGTAAAAAAAGAAACAGAACTTGAAAATTTAGGAAATTCTCAGCTTATTTATGTTGCAGAAAATTAGAAGTGTTCTAAAGAGGACACTAAGGGTGTGGCTAAAACACCATTTGATAAGGAGAAACACCATTTGATATGGGTGTGAATCTCAAATTTAATCAATCGTGGCAGAAAAAAAAAAAAGAAAAAGATGGGATTATACCAGTAGAAATACTGTCAGGACTAGTGAAAGAGAAATGAAAGACAAAATGAATAAAGGCTATTGGACTTCTTGTATTCTACAGGACTGGACAATAGAGCTATTAGCCTGCAAATGTTTACTATTTTTCAAGAAGAGAAAGAATGACCTCAAAAGTGATTCAGAGATCACCAGCACTGCCTCCATCTTGGTTTCAAAGGGTAAGGTCACCATTGTGGTTTCAACAGGCTGAGCTGCCACCACCCAGAGCCAAGGGAAGAAGGGATGGTAGCAAAGCAGACACAATTTAGTCTACAGTATTCTACCCCTGGTCCCCGAAATTCTTATTATATGCAAAATACATTCTTTCTATCCCAACAGCCCAAAAAGTAAACTAGACAAGAAAAATAAAATCTAGTGCCCACTACTGCCTGGGCTGAAGACTTGAGGAAGCTACAAGCCCAGGAGAACAAAAGGACATAGAAATAGCCTCGACATCAGAAACTGTGCCAAGCTGCCTGCCAGCTCTGGGACCTGGCCAGTGATATCCCCAAATCGCTGCAAGACCAAAGTTGTAAAAAGACATTTTGAGCTGGTTCTAACTTGGGGACCTCAGAGAACTGGTGGAGATCTCAAAAACACTTAAGTGGCAAGGGCAAACCAGAGAGAGAAGACTAAGTCAATGAAATAAAGCCAAGAAAATAAACAGTTGGAATAAAACTTGTGCCAAATTAAATCCATTCACAAACTAAATACTTTCATTTTTTTAAGTATAAGAAATTATGAGATAAAAACAGTAAGAAATGAAATATTAATAAATAATATAAACAATTAATAATCTTGGAAATAAAAAAATATAGTTGTATATAGTCGTATAGTCGTATAGTATTGTGGATATAAGAAACATCCAAACATATAAAGAATTTTTATAAGAATTTATTTGAATCAAACTGATGACAATGCCCAGGAGAATTAAAGTTAGTGGTTT
Organism: Macroglossus sobrinus; assembly: GCA_004027375.1. Classification (NCBI taxonomy): domain Eukaryota; kingdom Metazoa; phylum Chordata; class Mammalia; order Chiroptera; family Pteropodidae; genus Macroglossus; species Macroglossus sobrinus. The sequence goes on along the minus strand of PVKZ01002144.1, from coordinate 229,268 downwards.
CTTTCATGCTTTTGGAATTAAGGAGAGAATTTAAGGAAGATTACATGAAGGTGGATGAATGTAAGATAGGGACTGAATTACAGGATAGTTAAGATTATGTTCCCCCTTGAGGGTGGTTAGCCTTTGAGGAGTCCAGAAAATAGAATTACTCATGGCATTTCAAAGGTATGTTAACCTAGATGCACAAAAACAATGGACAAGTCTTGCTTAAAAACCTTTCACTAAAAACGTTATAGGCCTGGGGCATGACTACCCACCATGACCTGCCCACATAGGAATTTATGATCAGATTACCTTGTGAGGTTACTTTCAGTTAGATTTATTACAGCATCCCTGTCTTGTCCACAGTATAATACCAAATGAATAGAATAAATTCTGGACACAAATAAAGAGAGAATAAGTAAAAAGGAAATGATAGTCCTGAAAAATACAAGGCCTGCATTCTTCAAAAACTGTCAAAGGTGGGGTCTTAAAGAAAGAGAATTGTTCCAGATTGAAGGAGATGGAAGAAACATGCAATTAAATATATCATGTATTTCTGGGTAGGATTCCAGAAACAAAAACAAAACAAAACAAAACAAAAACATTGGCAAGACATTTGGCAAAATCTGAATTGGATCTGTAAACAACACAGTAGTGATGCATCAATGTTGATTTCAATGATGAGTTGTAAGTTACGAAATGGTTATGTAATAAAGTGTTGGGGAAATATATCCCAGAATATTTCAGAATTGTGGAACATGTGTCTGCAGTTCATTCTCAAATTGTTCAGAAAAAGACTAATGATAATCTTTAGGGAAAAGGCGGGAGATGGGGTGACAGAAATGAGTGAAGGTGGTCAAAAGGGACAAACTTCCAGTTACAAGATTATAAATTCTGGAGATGCAATGTATGATCATGCACAACATGGTGACTATAGTTAACAATATTGTAATGTATATTTGAAAGTTGCTAAAAAGTAGATCTTAAAAGTTCTCATCATAAGAAAATAATTTGTAACTATGTAAGGTGATAGATGTTAATAAAATTTATGGTGATAAGCATTTTGCAATATATACTTATATCAAATTATGCATCTTAAAATAATACAATGTTATATGTCAATTATATCTCAATTAAACTGGGGAAAATCCTTAGGGGGAGAGAGAAAGAAAGAAAGAAATGGTGCTTGATTACATGCAGTGAAATATTAACAGTTGGGAGGTCTGGGTGGGGAGATAAGAGAGTTCTTGTATTATCTTGCAACTTCTCTGTAAGTTTTAAATCATTTCAAAATAAACTATATAAAATATAAAAATGACATGGGATGTAGAGTAGAGCCTAGAGAATAGAATCAATAATATTGTAGTAGTTATGTATGGTGTCAAATGGGTACTAGACTTATCAGAGTGGTCAGTTTGTAAGTTTTATAAATGTCTAATCACTGTCGTACACTGAAACTAATATAATATTGTAAGTCAACTGTAATTGAAATTTTTTAATTTAAATAAATTCATTTAATTAAATTTAATAAAAGTGAGAGGGAGGGAGTGAATATTTCTGACCAAAAATCCAATATACTATAGACTGTTAAATGATTAAATGGATTTATGTCTGCAAAACACCTTGAATGATGTCTGGAACTAAAGTGTTTAATAAGTATTAGTTCCTTTTTCCTCCTCCTAGAAAAATACTTAAAAATATATAAATATAAAAATAAAATAATAAAATAAAAATAGGAATTTTATTATATGTTAGTATGACCTAGTATAGCCTCAAGCAAGAATAGCTGATTATTAATACCAGTTCTTAATCAAACACAAAAACATTTGTATTACTACCTAAAAATTATTTTTAAAACCCAGAAACAAGATTTTCTTCCTCTTTGTCTTAAAAAGGAAGGCTGGAAGGAAGGAAAGAAGGAAGGAAGGAAGGAAGGAAGGAAGGAAGGAAGGAAGGAAGGAAGGAAGGAAGGAAGGAAGGAAAGAAGGAAGGAAGGAAGAAAGGAGGGAAGGAAGGAAGGAAGGAAGGAAGGAAGGAAGGAAGGAACGGAGGGAGGGAGGGAGGGAGGGAGGGAGGGAGGGAGGGAGGGAGGGACGGAGGGAGGGAGGGAGGAAGGAAGGAAGGAAGGACTAAAGTCCTTTGCTCTACCAGCTGAGCTACTGAAGGCAGCATTATGCTAAATGAGGTATGTCAGTCATAGAAAGACAAATACTGTATAATCTCACTTTTATGTGGAATCTAAAAACACCAAACTCATAGAAACCGAGAGTAAAATAGTGATTACCAGAAGATAGAGGGTGGGGGACAAGACAAATATTGTTTAAGGGTAAAAACTTGCAACAGATAGTAAATAAGTCCTAGATATCTAATGCAGTGTACAATGAACATAGACAAGAATATTGTATTATAATCTTCAAACTTGCTAAGAAACTCAAAATTATTCCAATTATTAAAAAAAGGATCATTAGAGCTGCTAATTACAGTACAATGGCAATCATATTACAATAATATAAATTTATCAAACTAACATGTAGTATACCTTAAATTTATACAATGGTATATGTCAAATATATTTCAATTTTTAAAAAAAGGTGTGGGAAACCACCTTATTTCTCTTGATTATTCACTTTTCCCTATATTCATGCCCTTTCACATGTGACTTTGCATCTGTTTGGGAGTTTACTGGGGATGGCGGGGTGCTGTTTCTTTTTTTAATATGTAGTGTTAGTTGTCTTATATTATCAATAATAAAAGTGAACATTTATTAAGTGCTTATTATGTAGATAAAGTGTTCATCTAACCAGCTTTTCTTACAGAATTTATAGGAGAAAATACATGTAGAAATTTTACATCACAAAAGCAGGATACTGTGTAAAGTATTTAAAATCCCATGTGCGGTTTATATAGTTAGGTCCACTGAACACTACTGTTGTTTTTCTGTTATAACAGAAAATGTGGATGGCACATTTTAAGAGTGACATGTGTAAACGAGAGTACTTCCTGAGGAAGTGAGAGGATGGCAAAGAGTCTGGGAATGGAGGCCTGTAAAGACCAGCGAAAGGAAGTGAAGGTGTTTATACTAAGAGGAGAAGGCTTCAAGGAAACATAAGAATTGCTCTCACATCTCCAACAAGATAGTGTGTGGAAAAGGGATTACATTTAGTCTGAGTAGTTCAAAAGGACACACTATAACAAATAAATGAAATTCACGTGATGGAAAATTTTGGATTAAAAAAAGAAAACTCATCAACAATTCAATTAACATGGAGTGGGCTGCTGCCTGTGAACCAATGGGCTCCTATTCCTGGATGTCTATGACTATCAGAGCTTTAAAGAAGCACTTTCTAAATTAAGTAAAAAATTGTACCACATGATAGCAACAGACTATACCAAGTGTAAGTTGCTATTATGATATCTCCAAAATTACAATCACTTTGATTCACTAGATTTACTATTGAATACTAAAATATTTACTTTATACATAAATCTCAAAAATGCACCTCTGGTGAAGTCAGCCTGCATATAAGTGATATTTATGAACTGCAGATACACAATGGACTTAGTGAGGATGAGAGGCTATTATTGAATTAATGATTCATCCTTTGGGGGAGAAATGAGCCTTTTAAAAAAAATAGTAGAACAATATTTAAACTCTATGAAATAAATGTATAAGAGGCCACATAATTTATTTCTTATGCATCCCTATTATATGTTTAAAATCACTATATTTATTTCTGACTAAGCTTCAGTCCTCTGCTGAGGATTTAAGATCTCACAAAGGAGGCACTTTAAAGAAGGAAGGTATTGCTCAGGGAAGAAGAGCCCTCGTCCTCAGCCTCAGGAACACCTGAGCAGGACTCTGAATTCCTCCAGAGGGTAATACTGATCCTGCTTCAGGCCCAAAGCACAGGATCTTCCCTCACATCCATGTTCTTCAAGGAGGTAGACATGACCTACACAGCATAAAGAAAAGCTCAAAAGACTTAAATGTGCCAAGAAGGGCCGTGTGTGTGTGTGTGTGCATGTGTGCATGCATGTGTGAGCAGCAATTTGAATATATGCTTTAACTTAGCTCATTAGAATGGCCTTCAGGACAGGGAAGTGCGTGCAGCTGGAAAAGCATGAGGAGATCCCTGATGGTGCTGGCACAGTTCTGTACCTTGATTAAGATGGTAGCCACTCAAATCTGCATGTGAGATAAAATTGGGTAGAATGTCTCTCTCTCTTTCTCTCTTTCTCTCTCTCTCTCTCTCTCTCTCTCTCTCTCTCTCTCTCTCTCTCTCTCACACACACACACACACACACACACACACACACTCACACACACACACACATGCACACACACACATGTATGCATGTGCACACACACAATGTATGTAAAAACTGGTGAAATCTGAATAAAACCTGTAGCCTTATGAAGTTTTATCCCAATGTCACTTAACTGGCTTTGATATTGTAGTAAAGTTATGCAAGATGATTTCATTGGGGGAAGCTAGGGGAATATTAAAGGGGGCTCTGTGGTATATTTGCAATTTCTTGTGAGTCTATAATTATTTCAAAATAAAAAGTACACAGCAAAAGGAAGGAGAAAAAGAAAAAGGAGAAAGAGGATGGCCCTTCAGTTATTTACCTCAAAGCTATGGAAGAAGAGGAAAACAGAGGAAAACCCCATAAGAACTGGATAACCTATTTCCTGGATCCCTCAGTACCAATCAGTCCCTGATATATTTCCTCCTTTAGTCTTACTTCCCTTAACTCCAAATTCCTCTTGACCATTATTAGCAGGGCAGCCTTCACCTCCTGCTCTCCCCCACTTTATGGACTTGGCCATCAGGGACACCTACACACACCTTGCCTTTTAACATGTCCTCTCATTGGGCTCAAGTCGATGCCACTGTCTAGTATACCTTTTTCCTCCCCCTTCACCTAACTCTTCCTCCTCTTTCAAATTATAACTAAGTAACCCAGATTCTGAGATGCCTATTATTCCATGTTCCAGAGCTGAGCTAAGTTTTCCTACTGGTGCTCTGCTTGCTTCCATCCAGGGGAATATTTAGCTCTATCTGGGTACCATTCATTTGGACAGGAGCCCAAACAGTCAACATGGAGGCTGGGCACAAGCATTAGGTATGGCTAAACCAAACATTCAGAGGGAATATCAACAGCCCTTCTTTCTACTCCTCAAATCATCACATCACTTTGAAATGATATATTCATGTTGGTCTCCCTCTAGACAGAGAGTTCTTCAAAGCAGAGACAGCCTTTCTTCTCCGGACTCTTGGTGCCTAGCAGAGTGCCCAAAATAGGGTTGGTGTACAACAAAGCTATGTTCTGCTTACCTGACATAGAGGACAGACTTCCACGCTTTGCTTAGAAACAACTACTTCACACCCAAAACCAGGGAGAGGATGAGTAGCCCTTTCCCACAATTGTAAAAATAAGGTAGCCAGAGAAATTATTGCACCCAAAATTGGTAGAGACCAAAGGGAGCGTTAGCATCTCAGTTTCAATCAGAGGGAATTCAGAGTTCAATCAGAGGCTGTGGAGGCTGCAGTGCCAGAGCCAATGGCATGGCCTCCAGCCAGGATGGGCAAGGTGGTCAGCGCAGTACGGTGACCAGATAGCTACACAGCCAAGAACAGGGCTCATTACAGATCTGGGAACCTGACCACAGTACCATTTTCTGAATACAGAGAGAGGTGTGTTTCCCATAACGTAGAGAACTTCATCAAACTTGGAAATGTGCTGATGCAATAAAGTCACAGCAGCAGAAAAGCAGTAGCAATAAGGTCGAAAGCAATAAGGTTCAAATGCAACATGCCCCCACAGCTAGTCTATGTCTAAATATGGGACAACAGTGGAAGAAAACCAAGATCGGCAAAGACACGTGGATAAGCCAAAGAGGGAGTGACCAGGACCAGGACCACAAGAGTTAGCCAGTCTCTCCCATTGCAGGTGATATAAATAAAATAACTAACTCTTCTGTAGTCTCTTCAAAGGCCCCCTGTTTTGTTTGGATATTTCTTGATTTAGGTGTGCAAACTTCTGAGTGACAGACTCTCATCTAAGTATTGTGAAAGGAGAACCCATTTAAACTAAAGTGGAATTACTCATCATCTTAGCCTGATTTTAATACCTCTACTGTCACTGCCCATAATTGAATTTTGCAGGTCTCCAATCTCATAGACACTGGTTACCCATCGGGGCTCTAACATGGAATTTCAGAGATCCTGGTTTCATCTAACCTTGCACTTGGGAAAGCCCTTAGTTACATGTGACTCAGGAAGGCAATTGTTGAGGAAGAAGAGGACACTTAGACTATCAATGCTTTAAAAATGACTTGGGACTCATATACGTACAAGTATAAAGTCTCTTGGCTGCCAGGACAAATCAGGCAGGTCAAGTCTGCTCTCCCAAGGCATTGCTCTGGCTGCCCTTTCTCCCTGAAGGCTGCCCTAGGCATCCATGGAGACCTGACTATCTTGTTTGTACAATTATACTCTGGAGAGGAGGGCTCTCAACCAACAGATATGGGGCTCTCCTCTCCTCCCCCTCAATTTAGGATGCCAACTCTGAGCAGGCATATTTACCCATTGTGTGAAATGAAAACAGTGAGAATGGAGAAGGATGCTCATGTTAACTGAGCTCCTGTTTTGTGCCAGATTCTTCTCATAGACTATTTCATTTGGAACAGAAATAAAAGGCTTCCCAATCAAGTGAGAAAAATAACCCCCAGAAGATGTGTTTCAATACCATTTTGTTATTTTCTCTTTGTCATGGTCCATTATTTTTCTAAATTTACAGAGGTCTCATGTAGAAGTAACTCTTCCAGGTATCATTTCCTTAAGCATAGAATCAGAGGAAATTGAGATTTTTTGTATCTCACATGGAACTTCTAAATGCCAATCTCACACCAAATCAAAGAAGCGTTGCCCTGAGATCTTCAGTTATGGGTAGTTGGGGAGTGCCTTAACACAGGTTTGCTTTTCAAATATATTGTATTTACATTCCAAGTTAAGTGGATGGGCAATATCTGGAAATTAGTCAGGAAAAATGTTGTTTTTGATAAATGCCAACCTCCTAACAAACAGAACTCCCTTTTCCTATTATTCCTTCAATAACGAAAAAAGGGATGGACAGTGGGGAGAGAAGCATCCCAGGTTACTTTTTAGCTGGGCTTTGTGCAGTAAGTGGAATAACAGTAAGCAAGGACAAGAGTGATTAAATAAGAGAAGCTGATGAAAAGGCAACATTTTTATAAGCAAGTGCCATTTTTTGATTCTAGGGCTAAAATAAAAAAAAATAATCACCCTAATAAAGACTCTGGAAGACCACTGTGTGAAAGTTCTATTGCCAGACCACGCCTTATTCCAACTCGGCAGAGATTTGCTGTAGAGTAATTCAGAAGTCAGCCCTACATGGGAAAAGGGAAGGACAAAAGACATAGAGAAGTTGCCTCTGGAGATGAGGCTTGAGGCATAGCTGAAGTTTATTGCTCTTGGAGAAACCAGAGGGCCCCTGTGTGGGTCTCATCAGAGAATGGCTGACTCAAAGGAAATTAGACCTTAATTATTCTAGCCTCTTCATTTTACAAATGAGGACACTGAGGCCTGAAAAGCAATAGGCCATGTCTGAAGGTTCAGAACAATCTGGCAGCTGGTATCTGGGTGGGAGAGCATTTTCCCAAATTTCGAGCATCTGTTTAAGCTAACCATTTTTCGTGATCCTGAGCACAAAGGCTGCCATGGGCTACTCCCTCACACAAGAGGCCTGTCCCATCTACCATGAAAAGTATCCTAAACAACCAGTAAAAGAGTTACTGAGAAAAATACTCAAACTTGACATTTTTTTTTTAGCAAAAGAAAAAGAAAAACTAAATAAAAGACGCAGCATCTTAGTGACTAATAATTTCTGACACACGTATTTGTGAAGAGCCATTAACAGAACCGTTTGGAAAGTTTTGTATTGTTTTTCTAAAGGCCCACATGCTGCTGCCCGGAGCCGACTGTGAGCTTGAAAGACTTTGCCCTGACACTTTCCACTTCCTGCTCATCCTCCTGTTACCAGGATGTGAAGGGGGTGCGGAGAATGAGAGGAACTTCCTGCCACTGCATAGCGAAGGCTGTGCTGACCTGAGCTGGAGAAGGCTCTGTCCAGTGGAGCCGGGAGGAGGAAATCTTGTTTCCTCTTAAATCACCGAAGAGGTGGTACAGAGGGATATGTAGGAAGTCAGTTAATTGTTGCTAAAGTCACAGTCTGTTTCTTAAACATGGAGATTACCACACCAATGATCTTAGAGCTAAGAGAGAGGGGCGTATTGATGGAAAGATTTCCTCAGTCACTTGAAGAAGGGACTGCATTAGCCCAGAAGGTCACATAACATTCCCAGCCATGAAATTTAGAACCCAGGTAACGTAAGTGCCTTTCCCTCCCACAACCAAAGGCTAATGGTGCCCCACCTAACTTTATGCACTGCCAAAAGCAAGCAGGAAAAAAAGTCTGATTTTGAAAGCTGCTCCTCTATAGTTCAGACAGGACCATTCACCATGCTTGGGAGGGGGCCCAGGGAAGGAAGACATTTAGGAACCATTGTTAGCTGGAGACAAAAACACTCACACTGTAAACATGTATAAATGGTCTGGGTAACTTAGTTGCCCAAGATCCTGTTGCAAACTTTTACTCATTATTCTTATTGTTATTATCAGAGACATTCCCTCCTACACATCCTTCCTGGCAGGAGATATGTCTTGATCAAAAGCAAAGAATATTCATTCACTCTTTCCTTCCAATTATGAAGGATGGGGCTGGTAGGGGTGAGGGGGAAAGTACACTGTCAGAGCAGTTCTCCACCATTAGTAAGAAACGGGGCTTTTCATAGGCATGAGAAGAGCAGGATAACTTAATCTGAATAGTGACTTCTGAAAAGGAGATACAAACTCCATGACTTAGGAAGCTATGAAGAGCAATTTAGGAAGATCTTTCAGAATGGGTACACTGACACATGCTTTCTAACAAACTCACAGAGACAGCAGACCATACACAACCAGGGACCGAATATTCTCAGGTAGGAATTTACATTAAAGAAGTCTTAATATAAATAGGACAATCTGAAATGAGGCTGCATTTTTCCCCCATTAAATGAAGAGCTTGGTCCAACCTTATTTTGCCAGCAATGAACCCCTGAGATTGAATGTGGAAATTTAGTCTTCAAGGCCCAGGTCCAAATGTCACTTCCTCAGTTCCCCTGGATTCCCCAATCAAAATATTCATTCTTCCTTTGTGATCCCACAACACCTTCCTCCTACCTTTATAGAGAGACTCTTGCCTGGTACAAAATAAGCACTAAATTAAAATTCATTTAATAGCTTATTAAATCAATAAATCAGTTTATGAATAAAAGATGTGAGAATCATGGATAAGTCTTTCAAGGTGAAAGCACAGCCTTTAGTCTATAAGTGCTCTGGAATCATTTATCCACTTCTGGGAGTATATCATAAGGAAATAAACTTTTTAGAGGAATATAGTGATTTACTTCCTAAAGACTGGAAATTTAACAAATAAAGATTGTACTCAGAGATCTAGATTTAAAAATCACATCCAAAGCAAGAAAAGAGATACTTATTCTTCAGATATTGGTAGAAATTAACTCTTTCATCCATGAAGCCTAGGGTCTTGGTGACAAATAGGGCACACTATTTCTGTCTAGTGTTATCTGAGATGAGGGCTGGAGCCAAGATGTTTAGAAAATACTCTTTCATCTTTCATGCAAGAGAAAAGAATTTGGAGTATTTTGACAATTTCTATGGCCCTTTTTACCTCATCCTGTCCTCTTACATTGGGGTCCCTGTTCCCAACATCCCACTGATGATTCCCACTTTTCATTAAAGAAGTGGTGAGGATTTGGAGAGCTGCCTTCCTTTCCTCTGACCCACCTCCTTTTCTAATGCCAACTCCCATTTGGAGGAGAGTTAAAGGAACTGTTTGTGTAGGGAGTGGCTCGCCTTCCCTTTCAGTCCCTGCAGCCACCCCCTCTTCTTCTGGGCTTTACCACCTAATTCCCAGCAGCTGGCTTTGTTGTCGCAATAAGTGGGAGATCTTTCTTAATGTGGCACAGAGGTGTCTGTAGGCAGGCAACCATGGGACACCGCTGGCCACAGCTGGCTAAACGTGGTTTTAGAGACTTGTTTGTGCTCCTGCGTGACTAATACTTACCTACTGGCTGGCTGGCATGAGACCTCTCTCCTACTCATCTGGCACTTGGAACACAATCGACAGGCTTCCTAGCCACCGCCAAACTCATTCATAGGCAAGGCAGAGAGGCTGGGTTTCAGTGGGACTGAATAGCAGGGGCCCCAGAGGCCCCAAGGATGCAGAGACATTGGAGCATGTTCCTCTCTTGAAAGTTTATGCCCTCTCAGCTGATTGGGATAATTTATGGATGGTCCTAGCAAGTAACTGGAAATAGAAAATCCTTTAACTTCTCCAGTTGAACAAGTCTTTGTCTATTTGCAAAATAATATAATAGAAAAAGAAAGGTAGGTTTAAATCAGTCAAGAACTTAGAATGATAGGCAGCTCATGACAGACAGGTTTGGGGTTGAAAGAATTAGTAAATAAACAAATGAGTGAGTGAGTAAATGAATGAATGGACTGATAAGAAAACGTGGAGGAACAGGGGAGGCAAACAGTCTCTGTATTCTAGGAATTTACCCAACAGATACCCTCCATACGTGTAAAATGACTAAAGAACAGATTAAATAAATTATAGTACATTCATGTTATGGTCTGCAATACTATGTGGCTATTTAAAAAAAATAAAACATCTATATACATATTGGATAGGAAAAATGCCTAACACCTATTTCATGTAATGAAAACAAAAGCTAGGAACAGAACAGCATGGATAACATGCTACTATTTGTATAGATAAAAGACTTGGTATATGTGTTTGTAAATGCATAGACTATCTCTAAAAGGATACAGCATAAATAGCAATAGTGGTTGTGTCTAAAGGAGAAATAGATGGCTGGGGACCAGAGGTGGATAGGGACTTACTTTCTTTCCAATAGGCATCCTTTTATATTTTTTTAATTTACACCCTGCATCTATATTATCTATTCAAAAAGATTAGTAAATTTTTCTATTAATAAAAAAATTAAAAGAATAAGGTGAATCTATATCTATAGAAATAAACATATCAATCATATATTTAGAAATGGAAAAGAAGTTACATAAAATATATACAGTGTGATACCAGTTACACATTTAAAAATATGCTGCATGTGTGTGAACACACACAACATGTGTATGTTAAGATAGATTAAAAAGTTGTGGGAGGGGAATGGTGAAGAGGCTTTTACTTTTATTCTGTATAATTTGTTCTATTTAAAAGCTTCAGGACGTGGTTCCATAGTGTAGCAGTTAGCACGTCTGCTTTACACGCAGAAGGTCCTGGGTTCACACCCCAGTGGAGCTATGGTTCATGGTCTACGGCAATGTCATCCTGAATAAGCCCCATGTCTGATCTCAGAAGGTAAGCAGGGTCGGGCCTGGTTAATAATTGGATGGGAGACCAACTAGGAAGACCAGGTGCTGTAGGCCTAAATAATAAATAAATAAATAAATAAATAAATAAATAAATAAATAAATAAATAGTAAAATAAATAAAGGTTTCATAACATGAGATTGTTTAGTTTAAAAAAGGAGACAGCTCTATAATCAGATAGTACTGATTAGTTATCTCTAAGATGCAGTGTTGGTAAAAAAGAAAAAAGAAACAAAATAGTATATATATTATACAACCATTTGTGCAGGAAATTTGCACATGAATGCATAGAAATTCTCTGAAAGGTAAATGTGGCTTTACACCAGTGGTTCCCTCTGAGGAAGGAAAATGAGTGGCTAAGGAAATAGAAAAATTTTCTTTAGATGCTGTACAATTTGCATATTTTGTAATTTTGTGCTATATCTACACACTACCTAGAATTCTAGTCAAATTTTTATTTTAATTTTTAAAATATAGAACTTCCTTTTTAGACTAAACTGTGTCAAAAATAAGATTAAAATTCTAAAAGAATTTGGAAAATCAAGTGGTTTATTTCCTTCAACACACGTATTCCCATCCTAGAACCTGTTTTCTTGAGAGCTGGTGCTTCTAAGTTCCCACAAAAACACTCCCTCAAAAGACCAAAACATAACTCCCCTCCTACTCTCTCAGCAATCATCATTCTTTTGAAACCCAGCCTAGAGGTCCTCCCCTACATAAAACAATATTGAGTCAAGACTAAAATCAAACTATCACAATATTTGCTCTAAGCAAATAATTCCAATTATTCAAGAATTGTTTGTCAAGTGCCTACTATGTGCAGAGACTGGCAGTTCACACCTCCATTTGTCTCTTAAATGTGTCAGGATCACAGACACCGAGGCCCAATTTTTAAAAATCAGATTGTTACAGTTTGATGGAATGTTTTTTTTTTTTTTTAATTCTACCTTCTTTAAATCCCTGGATAGTGTGGTAGACTATCTCTTCTGTCAAAATTGTCCTCTTCTGGACAAAATCACAGTTTTATGCTTAAGTCCACAATTTGTCTAGATGTTTAATATGTAGCTCCTAAAATAATTGCTCTAAAATGGACCCAAATTTTCAGGAGGCCCAGAAGGAAATCCCTTATTTCCCACTGCACCCACCCTAACCCAAGCTCTTGGAGTTCTGCAGCTGCTCAGCCTCTTCACTGGAGTTGCTCCTGTCAGCAACTGCCTCCTCTCCCCATTGGGCACCACTGACAAATGAGGTGATTCGATACCTCGAACTTCTGCCCATATCAGTCCAACTGCCGGAAGGTCTTCCCCTCCCATCTACCAGGCTGAAAGCTGCCATCATGGCCAGTTTGAGCCCTGGCACTTTCTTCTTTCTGTAACCTCAGCCCTAGACGGTGCTCTCCCTCCACATTCTCAGTCCTTCCATTGTATCGACTACTACTTTGGAATTCGTTGTGCACTATCCTGGGACAGATGACTCTTCTCTTAGTGTGAACTCATGACTCATATTTGCTGGTAATAATTACAGTGAGAACAATCTAGGGCCTAGGAGGCAGGAAGAGAAATGGGCTGGCAGGACAGAGTCACGTTTTGGCGGTACAGCCTGGCAAAGAGGACGGAACCAGGCCAGATGCACCAGGGCCTTTTCACTGCCTTCCTGCCAAAGGGGGAGAACCCAAGAGAGGAGGCCAATGAGAGAGAGGTGGGGCAGCTTCAACTCCCTGGGTCATTGCAGGCCTAGTCAGTGCTCCACGACCTGAGCTCTGGAGTGGGGTCTTGGGGCAGAAAATGTTGATGTTCCACCTTTGACCCTCCCTTTGGCCCCTCCCATCCCCACTTCAGAGTGCTTTCAGTCCCACAGCAGGCTCTTCCCTGAAGGACCATTCTTAGTTACTGGAGCCACTTTACCCAAAGAGCAGAAAACCAGAGGGCCTGCAACTTCTCCACACAGGGCAGACCTGCCCAGTACCCCACAGGTGCTGGGATGGTTCTGAGGCATAACTCACAGTCCAGGATTCTACCCCCTGGAGAAATCTTTTGAAACTGCACCCTTATTTGGGGACCTCTGCTTCCCTATCCCGCTTCTCCTGCTTCCTTACTTGTCTCCCTACTTTGAAAGCACGTCCTTGATAAATCACATGCACAGGAAGCCTTCTCTGGGGGCCTGTTCTGGGGAGCTCATCCTAAGGCAGGTGTGGTGGGGAATAGGGGAATGCCCTTGGCACTTGGGAAAGGGAAGCAACAGGGTTTGTTTTAGTTTTTGTTTTTGTTTTTTTGTTTTTACACTCCTAAAATATCCAAATTCTTTTGTGCTTTGGCAGTAGTTGCAAAACCAGCTGATGCAAGCTAACAGGCTGGTGCTTTGACTTCTCATGTACTTATATCTCATTGACTAAACTGGACTGTAGCAACCAAGGTCAATCATAACCTCCACTACTGGACCATCACTATGCGCCAAACACTACGCTAAAAAATCTAGGCCATTCTCTCTCCCTCTCCCAATCTCTCTCTCTCTCTCTCTCTCTCTCTCTCTCTCTCTCTCTCTCTCTCACCCTCAGAACAATCTCACATTTTATAGATTAGGAAACTGAGATTCTGAGGAATGAAATAATCACCCCAAGGAAACACAGCAGGGACCATGTCTGCTTTCTCCCATTATGGGCATGTTTAACCATAATGCTAGATTCTCTGCATCCTTCATATGCCACACAGGGCCTTGAAGATCATACTTTTTCAAAACTCTTTACTGATTGCTTTGAACGAGAGAATCTTCAAAATGACAAGAAATAACTCTCAAAATAAGCAGTTGCAAGGTCCCAATATTACTTAGATCTAAAGTAATGTAGTTGGGGGAGGGGAGGATAAAAATAGTTTGTTTTAGGATCACAGATATCCATCATTCCTCTCACACTGTCCTAAAAAGGCATGGATAGAAAATACGTCTGAAGTCTCCATGGCTGATCTGATTTCAACCTTATGCCTTTCACTAATTCCCAAGTTATATATGAGTTTTACTTTCTTCTTTCTCTCTTCCCTCCCAAGTAGGCCAGGTGAGAATTTTTATGGAAACATCCTTTGTGTACTTATAAAAAGTAAGAGAAAAAGGTGAACACTGAGCTTTCTGGCTATCAGGAAATGGTATCTATAAAACGGTATTTATACATATTGTGGGTCTATTAAGAGGTAAAACCACACCGATGCATATAAAATTCTTTTTAAAACAAAATGAATACCTTTGTTTGCTTCATTAATTGAAAAGTAGTTCAATACATTAGCTTATACAATGATTAATATATATTAAACAACAGCACATACCATTATCAGAAATACTAAGTACTGCTCATTTAAAATTTAAAAAGAAAAGCAAAAAAAAGAAAGAAAAAAATCTCCATTTTATTGATCATGCTTGCTGCCCCTCTTACATATCTTTGTTTGGGGCTCAAATTGTGGGTGTTTCAAATAGGACTGAACCCCTTCTCTTCCCTGTGCAGAAGTAGCAGTGTACACAGAGCTGAGAAAGCAGTAGGGTGGAGGTTGTGTAAAGGTGGGGGCATGGAGGCAATGGTGTGCCTAGGAAGCAGCATTGAGAAGGAAAGGAAACCACAGAGGTATAGCATGCTCAGTGGCCAAGCCAGAGGCAGAATGAGAAAAATAAAGGAACACTGAGGCAACTGACCAAAGAGGCAGTAAGAGTGGTAGGGAGATTGATGACATATATGGGGGTTGAGCGAACAAGTGTACAAAGTATGTTTCTCATCATTAGAGAAGGAACCTACAAATATTAAAAGGGAGAAAGCCAGAATATTGAGGTGCTGGATTCGAATAAGATGCATCAGTGTGTACTCACTTTATGATATATGCACAGGAACAGATACTGCATGTGTCTATGTCTGTATATGAACTGGATCTTGGGGTTCTAAATACCAGTGAGCCCCCTGGATGATTCCTAGACTGGGGTGATGAGTCTAGAACATCTTGTTGTGCAGGAAAGTAAGGAAAGGCTTAAAAAAATGACGAGGGCATGATGGGGGCCAGTTGATGAAGTAATGATGAAGTAAATAATGATGGTAACAAATAGCCCATTAAGTAATAGGACTCCATCCATTTTTTTATTAAAAGCAAATAAATGGAAATAAATGGAGAAAGGAAAGTTCTGCTTACAGTAGAATGTCAGTAGAGAGCAGAAAGAGTGACAGAACTAGAAAACCATTATTTGACAACCATCATCTTGGTGGTTGATTTATAAAGGACTCATCAATGGAGACAGGTTGGTGGGGACAGAATATTAATGTGGCCTCCTCACAAAATTTTTATCAGTTATGAAGGGATAGTGGAAACTTTATGATGTGAAACCAGGTGATAAAGGCTAACATCTCCAGTGGCAAGATGCTGACAGCTTCTCAGTGCATGGCATCATTTCTTTAAGATTCTTGCCAAGAATGCATGGCCTGAGTCTCATCATGAGAAGAGAGCAGACAGACCCAGGGTGGGCCACCCTACAGAATGAAAATCCAGCACTCTCTCCACTCAAAATCTTGATAGATAAAGGAAAACTTAAAGAACCAGTTTAGATCAAAAGAACCCATAGAAACTTGACAACTAAATGCAACATATGACACTGAATTATATCCTAGAGAAGAAAGAAAGAAGTGACATATTTGTGTCAATTGGTTAAAGGTAAATGAGTCTGTGGATGAAATGATAATGTAGGAAAGTGACTTGGATGGCTGTGTGATGGTCACGTAGGAGAGTGTCCTTGCTTTAAAGAAATACATACTAGAATAATTAGGGATGATGGAGTAGCACATCTGAAACTCATTCATGTGTGGTTCATAAAAAGACTATAAATAATTAACTACTTATGTATAATATGTATAATCAAATTATATATGGAGAGAGAAGGCAAGAAAAAAATCTACAAATATAAAGTATTGATAATTAGGGAATGTGGGTGAAAGGCATATAAATTTTCTTTGTACAGTGCTTACAACTTCTGCAAGTTTACAATTATTTTAAAATAAATTATTTTTACAAAATAGGATCTAGGCAGAATTTAAGGTGACCAAGAGAAGAATCAGACTAGGGGGTGGGTTGTTCCTTTCAAATAAATGGATTTTAAAATACTTGAAATAGAATTACATCTGGTTCTCTCGAACGCCAAACCCAACTCTGTGAATTAATATTGTGCAGCAGAACAAGCAGGGGCCTTGCTGTCAGATGGACCTGGATGCAGATGCTACTACAACACTTAGAGCTTTGAGCTCTTGGGCATATTATTTACCTTCTGAGCCAAAGTTTTCTCATATGTAAAATGGTGGTGATCACACATATTTCACAAGTTGCTATGAAGATCAAGGGAGATCATTTACAGACAATGCATGAATAGATCATCTAGGAGCAAGTAGATCACGTGGGGTCAGTTGTTGAGGCAACATTTTCTCTGAGAACTCACTATTATTTTGGGTTTACATTGCACATCAGTGGGTTTTTGAATACTGAAAGTTTAACTTTCACTCCTGAGTTTGTCACTTAACAGTTCGTATTTGAAGAAAATCAAGCGATCCAAAACAGCTACAATTAGAGATCAGGATGGCTATACACTGAAAACGCATAAAAGGGACCTCAGATGCATTGATGATTCTGATACCCACTGAGACACTCACTGCTTAAACACATTAATAACTTTCTAGGTGTTATTGATTACCCTGTGTTTAGCAAAATGTACACAGCAAAATTCTTTCCATCCAGTTCTGAAACAAGTATTCACCAGTCCCTCTACTACACACTGAAATTTATGACACTTCAAATAAAATGTCTGTTTCTGACATTTGCTGGCCTTATAAGAGGGCTTTGGTATTGATCAATATTAACTTGTCAATTTTCTTGACTGTGAGCCCCTCAAATCTCATTTTTGTAACCCACAGAGGTAGATAGTGGTGGGTCCAGAATTTCTGTTTAGGAAAAGATGGATTAAAAGGGGAGAATGGGGAATCTTGTCTTGAAGGAGTGTTTTCATAGGAAGCACACCTTTGAGACAAGTTTGATACAAATAGGGATGTTTCATTAGAATTTCACACAGAATTAAAAAATAATGATTGTCCAGATCAAAAGTCATTCTTAAGATTACTATTATCTTGATTGCTGGGTTGGTCACCATCCTCAGCCCAGTACCTGACACAGAGCAAATTCTCATACCAGCCAACCCTTGTCTTGCCAGCTGAATTGTAGAAATTTCTAGACTCAGCTCTCAATCAATGACAAGACAGTCAGTCCTATTCTTTCACAGTGCTATTAGGTGCTCCCCTGTTTATGCTAAGATTCTTACACTCAAAGCAGAAGACAAGGCAAACACACATGAGAAATAAAGGCAAATGTAACCCAAAAGAGGTATATAATTAACCACAGCTGTGTGGTCCTGGGTGGAGAGGGGCTGCAGAAGTGGCTGCAGGGATGGGCCAGCTGGGACTAATGTTGGAGGAGTCAGGGCTGGGAGGCAGGTCAGCAAGCCCAGTATTCGTTGTTGCTTGCTGCTAATTGAAAACAAAGGGAAAGGTAAATGTTATTTCAGATCCTCTTGCCAAGACAGATGATTGAAGTGGTCATGAGGAAACCTCTCAAAAAAAATTTTTAACTGATGACACCTCTCCAAGGAGTCGAAATGGTTGAGCCACCCCCAGATTCTCAGGTTCAGCCCTTTATTCCTTCCAGGGACTGCATATAGCCTCAGCATGCCTGTCTCTAGGGATGCCAAAAATGGAAGCAGAAAAAGCGAGCTTTTGGAGGTTGTGACAAGTTGACCCAATGGCCAGGCCACCTCTGATGGCTACCTGCACCCATGTCTCTGGTGTGTGGTTGCTGCCCCAGGTGCTCTGTAGAAATCACCAGCCCCCAGGGTACAGCTTCTCAAAAACCACAGTTGGTCCTCAGAGGACCTTTGAGTCCATGGACAGAATTCTTGAAAGCACAGAAATGTTTGAAGCTCAGAATAGTCTTTCCTATACACAGTAGCCATCCTGTAGATCTGAAACACTTAACCAACTGATCATTAATCATGAGGAACAGGTTTTGTGGGCAGACACCCATGCAAACACCCAACTGTCATTAACTTGTATTTCAGTGTCAATGGATGAAAACACTGAATACCAGGAATGCATTTCTTCCAGATTGGAGGACGATGAGGTAAAAAGAAAAATTTATGCAATGCAAGCTATCTCTCTTCTTTCTCCCTTGGATTTTTCTCTATCTTGAGTAAAGTTCGTTTTCTAGAGATCAAGCCTGGTTGTAAACACAGTCTTTAAAACCTTTGCACTGCTTTGCTGCAGAATTTATGATCTGTTTACATTTGAGGCAAGGAGCAGGCAAGAGGGGTAATCCTGAAGCCTTTGGTAGACTACTCAAAAGAAAAAAGGGAATGCAGGACACATGAATAAAAATATTTCCTTGTTCCATCCATGATTTGTGTGTGCAGAATTCTCCCAAAGAGAGAGGTCATGCCCTAAGGAAATTGGCCCAACCAGCCCTTTGTAATTATTAGAATAAGTCACTGAAATCTTAAGAGAAACTTCCAGAAACCTACTTGTTTCAGGCTTTGGAAAATGCACAGGGAAATATCTAAGGCAGATGCCTCAGCGGCAATTTGGGGTGTTGCCAGCACTAACGCCTCTGGCACTAAATGACAATTGCCAGCATGGCATTGGATCTTCCTTGAATGGAACTGAAGTGCACCTGGGTCCAGGCCCAGAAGGGACCCTAGAACTGTCCTGGTCACTCAGTAGACACCTGGAATGAGAGCCGTCCAGACAGAAACTGTCCTTTAGGTGTAGACTTTCGAAAGTTAGAGGCCAAAGAGAGTGACTTAGAAAGAATCAAATAATCCAAGATTTTTTCAACATAAATCACAGAAGATTTAAATGCCTCCCTCACAGTTACAGAATTATTTGTCATCTCAGTAACAGTTCTAATATAAATAAATGGATAAAAGAGAGGAATTAAAAGACCTGTATTCTAGTGAGAGCTCTTACCTACTGGTAACGTGAATGACCTCCAGCAAATAACACACCTGGCCCCAAGAATCTCATCAGTATATGGGATACTAGTACTTGCCACTCAAAGGTACAATGAGGATAAAACAGTGTATATGAAATTGTCATGAAAAGTTAACCCCACAAATGTAAAATATTTTATTATTAATAATGGTGACAATGACTATAATAAATACTTTTGAGGTAAACTATCAGCTCCCACTTTAGAGTGAATGGGTTTTAGAAAAAGAAATGTTCCCATTTTCTTCATAGAACCCCAGTTAAGGCATCCAGAAGGGCAGCCACAGCTTCTGTGGGTCAGCCTCGCCTGTACGAGTTCTTAACTCAGGGTGCAGTCTGAGACTGCTTTCTTCAGAGGGGATGTGGATGTCGCAGATGGGAGCAGGCACTGCTGTGTTAGTGGAGGAGAATCAGTGGGATGGGGTCTGGAAAGCTGGCTTCCATTCCTTGCTCGATCATTTATTATCTCTGAAATCTCAGAAAAGTTGTTTGATCCCCTTAAACCTCCAGTTTTTAGGTCTGACATAAACCATAGTTTTTCTAAGTCTTTTCCAGTACTAAATTCCTATGATTCTCTATCAGATAATAAATAGATAAATCCAAAAATAATAAATAGTTGACTTCAGGATTTTTTTAAAATTATAATCCATATGTTAAGTCACAAAAGGGATTAAACTGAGATCTATTATGAATCAATATTAAGCAAGAATTAATTGGGGTTTTGTTGAAAAGACTTTTAGTTACTCTACAACTCATATCTACACTGGGCTTAGCGGCCATTCTTAGAGGCTACACTTGCAGTGTGCTGTTTGAAAGACAAGATTAAAAATCTTTAATCATTGATTTAAGGAATTTGAGTAATACTGTTTGGCTTTTTACCAGGCATCATAAATATTTAAGGGAGAATGTGTCAATATTTGGATTAAACAAAAGAAAGATACAAGAACACATGAGTCCTATTGGTTACTGAGATATTCCCCATGCCAGAAAACAGGCTGCCCTGATGTAAAGCAGGAAGAAACAGTAGGAAACAATTTGAATTCATGTATGTTCTATTCTTCTTAAGGCTTCTTTGAATCTGCTAATATATGTGGCATGAAGTAGATTGGATTAGATCATACAAGGTTTGTAGGGAACTGTTTCCTTATAAGTTTGGCTCACATCATGTAATTCCAAAATATAAAGAAGAGAATGTGAGTGAGAAACTGTAAACACTAAAGTTATATAATACTAGAGCATTCATTTTGATCTTTGATCTATAACACACCAAACTTCTGGAGAGCTGACATTTCCAAGCAAACATGAGAAGATATAAAAGATTTCTAAAATGTTTTCAGTCAAGCTGGTTCAGGACACATTTGCCATTGCCTAACTCCTATGAAGCCACATCATTTATTCATGGGTGTATTTGTTTATTCATGCCTAATAAACTATGTGTTAGGCTATGCAAGGTGCCTGCTGGATGAGAGGGGCTGGTTATTTCCTCCAGCCATCTTTTTCTCAGTACTTTGTGAATGAGAATTCATTGCCATGGACTTAGTTTTAGGAAAGCAGTGTGGCAGGTGAGAATTCTCCTGCTCTTGGCTTAGATTCTCTGGTTTGGGGAGATAAGGCATCTGAGGTCCTAGCTCACTATAGTAAACATAGTTTGAGCACTGGACAGGGGGTCAGGACACTGAGACTCCAGGTCTACTGCCTCCTAGTTTAACTAAAAGGTCATTAGTAAATCCCTCCAGAAATGCAGGAGGCAATACATCGTGCTGGTTAGAACTATGGGCTCTGAGTGAATTCAGGATTCACCCTGACCAAATGTGGCCTGACTGCCTCTAAGCCTCAGTTTCTCATCTGAAAAATGGAAAAAATAATAGCACCTACCACATTGGGCTATTATAAGGTATAAATGAGGGCAGGTATATAATCCCACTCCCCCTATGAAACTAAGAAGAGAAAGATGGTTCTCTGCATAAAGATATGACATATGGTATGTGCCATTGAATTCAGCTCAAGGAATCTTTGTGCCCTTCATGCATTGCAAAGAAATCATAACCATCATCAGAAGCTACTGAGAGTGTCTGAGAGACATCAGAGCAGATCTCTGCTGATGCAAGAGACCCCTCTGCTGGGCATCCCCCCAGCCATTTCTCCCTTTGAGGAGAGGAGCCAAGAGTTAAGGTCTGGGGCAGACAATGTCTCAGTCTCTCCAGGCCTCCCTGATGTAGAAGCCTGTTTAGGAGAAAAAAAATACCTCCAAAAAAGTGACAGAAAGTCCAACTGGAGAGTAAGACCATAATTACATGATATTCTTAGCTACAGCACTAAAGCAAAAGGATTATTTATTAATGTAAACTTTACATAGCATTTTGAAGAAGGGTTCATAGTTTCATAGGAAAAAGGAGTTTGTTGCATTTGCTCACAGTAACGTTAAAAATGTTAATTAGACATTTCTCTGCAACCTTCTCATCTGCCACTACCCCTCCACCACCTTAAACATTTCTGTCTCTGCTTCTATCCCCAGGAAATGTCTGATCCTTCCTGCTCTTCTCTTTTCCTCTTCCAACTTCCCCCCAACTTCAAATTTTTCTTGCCTACACTGTGTATAGCTGGTCAGCCTCGACTAACTCATATTCCAAACCTGGCACATTTCCAAAAACTGATACCACAAGATGCTGTACATCTAATAACATCTAGCATTGTTAGAAGGCAGCTATGGTTATAGATACAAAATTTTCCCCATTTCATTTTAACATATTATTTGTACCCCATAGGGAACACAGTTACTGGTCAACCAAGCATTCACTTGACCCCCTTTCAATTGAATGCTTCTGGTATCTATCCTTTTCCTTGCAGTCCTATGCTTCAATGGACGCTGACCTGTATTCCAGCTCCAATGGTGAACCCTGATTAATCTGAGTCAATTAGAGTACAACCATCACCCTGCCAAGGGATGAGGGAATAACTAAGGACAATGAGGAGTGACAGAAAGCTTTCTGAGAGTCTCTGGGATGTGAATTTCCTTGATTTTCTGAGAGAGCTATAAGGACATGAAGAAGGAGACTTAACCCTGACTGCTACCACATGCCATCCTACAGCTCAAGGTGAAGCAGCCTTGCGGTTAGCAGAGGGAAATGACTAAAAGAATCTGGGTATTAAATAATGTTTTTGTGCCTCTGGACTCTTAACCTAATCCAGTCCTACCTCTGATCTCTAATTAGTTGACCAACTACTTGTTTAAGCCAGTTTCAGTTGAGGTTTTTGTTTCTCGCAGTCAACGCATTCTGAGATAGGCCCCATTGTTTCCTATGTACTGATCTTAATGTCCAGCTAGACCACAAAATCTTGGAGGACAGAGACTTACATTTCTTTTGTATTTCCCACAGCAGTGAGCTGGTTTGTTGTTGTAAGGTCCTTGGTTTTCATGCGTTTACCCTGACGTATTAGTTTGAGCTCAGAAACCCACTAATAAACAATTAGTTATTTAAAATAATGGAATTTTAACCATTTGGGATTCATAATGATAATTTACAACTCTGAGCCTCTGGAAATTTGAATATTCTCCTCTATCTTATCCTCTGTATTCCTAAGAATCAACTTCCACACAGGCAGAACCTGGCCAAACCCCCAAATTTGCAGAATCTTGGTGGTTTTTAATAAATGTGTTGTTGAATTTGGAAACAGATTTTAGTGAACATATTAATGAACTTTGAAAAAATGACTCTTTCAAGGTTAATTCAGCTGAAAATTCTTCAAAGTCCAAGACAGGAATAAAAACTGGCTTAATCAAGCCACCAGCCAGTGAGGGGCACCAGCTATCCCACAGTGTTTAAACTGTATGGTTTCAGGAAACATACAGCAAATAAAATATTCAGAAACACCCACAGCCTTTGACAAAATTAAAGCACACAACAGCACTGTACAGTCTATAGACCAAGCATCAATTCTGATCAGACTCATAAGCATACATCTTTAGCTATACATTTTTACTTGCACAGAAAGTCTGCCCAGAAACCAATACATCCTCTTGAGGTCTTCAGTAAGACTCTATGCATAAAGAATCTAGCATTTGTGCTGTGTTTAGGGAAAGATGTATTTATTAGGATTTTTTACAACACATTAAAATTCTACTGTGTTAACTCAGGACAGTGTCTTAGTAATTTATGTGAGATTCCCTATATTTCAGAGATCAACCTGCAAATTTCTAGTCCAAGCTCCAAGTTCTCTCTTGAGCTTTATCCTATGCCTGGAATCCCCTCATGCTCATCTAGAACTTCCATGCTGTCATTCCAAAGGCCCTGATACCCTGGAAGATAATGACACCATTTAACAATGTTATCCCATTCAGCTGGCATAAAAACAGGATAAATTATGGGAATTTAAAGTAACATCACAAGGAGAGCTATTTTGGCTCTTAAAGCCTACAGTTACATCAGGTAAGTATCTATTTACATTGTTTTAAGGTTAATGTTAAAGTCAGCTTTAAAAAGGGCCTGCCATGACACCCCACAAAATGCAGAACTTTCATATATGGTATTAGTAATAGGAATTCAATAACAATAAGAATCACTTCCTATACCCACTTCTTTTACTGCTGATAAAACACTTTCATATATATTATCTTTACTTGATAATAATGATGCTGCACACACATGCATAAAAGTAAAAAGAACCTAGCAGTTGTGTTGTGTTTAGAGAAAGATATATTTATCAGAATCCAAGCAGCTCTTTAAGCATGCCACTCAGCATGGTATCATACAGGACAATGAAGCCATTTATACTTTTTAAGGTAATTTTTACTAACCTAGGGAAACTGCTATTTTGCTTGTAGGTTCACTTCTTTACTTGCTATAGCTAGGCAGGAAGGGGCTGAAGCCATTCTCGTCTTATTTTCTATTATATATCTCTACCCTATGACCACCTCCAAGCCTTGGAATGTTCATGGGAGGGAAGGAGAAGCTATTTCTTCCTGCTAAGAAACCAGACAGCAAGGCAAGCAACATGTCAGGAAGTAGTGTTCTTCCGCAGAGGAAACGCTTATGACTCTTTGACCTTCAAGGACTACTTAAAGGGAGATATCCTTCCTCACCCCTCCCCCACAACCCCATTACCCCTTTAGAGAGGGATGAGGGAAGTGACTTCAGGGAAAGAGTGGAAGCTGGGGACCCAGGAGACTGGGGATTGATTTCACCAGGCATTGCCTGTTAGCATGTTAGACCCAACCCAAAAAATGAATTTCCAGCCAGGACCTCTACACCTTCACACAAACATAAACATTGTAGGGGTGTGCCTGCTGAACCTCCAGGTGGTAGTACAATTTTTGCCTTCTTCTCGAACACGTACATTCACAACTCCCCAGATTCCAATTGAGAGTAGGAGGCAGAGAGTGGAATGGCAGGTCAATCAGATACTTAGCGATGAAACATCCCAGGTGTGAGGCCAGACGCCAGGTGGCTCTGCATAAAAGAAAGGTGGCAGTTTTTGTTTAGCTAGAAAATGAGGAGGGAAGATCTGGCATACTCAAGATACATGTTTCTCAATTTTTTTCATCCAAACCAAAAGTTCAACACCTCAAATCACTGGAGAAAGATGGGATTTCACAACATCTTGTGAGTATAATAATTTCTAGTCACTGCTTACCAAAATCTTACTCTTCACAAAATGCCCCAGGAGATATAAAGGATAGTCAGGTTAGGTTTTATGGGAGGGGTGCTACAGGGAATTCAAGAATATCTTATTTTACTTTTTAGTGTTTCCAAAATTTTGCTCTATAGAATATGTGGGGTACCATAGTCAGAATAGACAAGAAAATGCTACATACGATTTCTCCCTCAGAAAAATACCCATTCGGTGAGAATATTCAATGCTTTTGGACAAATAAATGGATGGAAAGATGGCTAACTTAAAATCTCCATATCAAAAAGACAAGAGATAACAAGTATTGGTGAAGGACATAGAGAAAAGAGAACCTGTGCACACTACTGGGAGTGTAAATTGGTATAGCCACCACAAAAAAAAAAAAAAACCAGTATGGAGGTTCCTCAAGAAATTAAAAATAGAACTATAATCCAATAATTCTGCTTCTGGGACTTTATCTGAATGAAATGAAATCACTATCTCAAAGACATATCTACATCCTATGTTCATTGCAGCATTATTTACAATAGCTAAGATGTGGAAACAACCCAAGTGCCCTTCAACAGATGGCGGGGAAAATGGGTGAAGGTGATCAAAGGGTACCAACTTCCAGTTATAAGGTGAATAAATCCCGGGAACATAGTGTGCAGCATCATGACTATAATTAACAATACTATATTATGTACTTGAAAGTTGCTAAGAGAGACTTTAAAGGTTCTCAACACACATAAAAAAATGTAACTAGATAAAGTGATGGATATATTAACTAACCTTATTGTGGTAATCATTTTGCAATATATGTATATATCAAATCACTGCACTGTACACCTTGAACTTACACATGTTACACATCAACTATATCTCAATAGTTGGAAAAAAAGTAAAACATCCAGCTCCTAGGTGGTTGCATCTAGGTATGCCTACTAGAGTCCTTAGGTTGCCAATGGTTCACTTTGAGGGCTCTAAGTAGCTACTGAAGCAGCTACATTGGAGACAGCTGATGCTTTTTGATGTTTAATAGTCTTCCAACCTAAGATCTCTCACATATATTTAAAAGGTATGTCTATTTGACACCTGCAAACTAAAGAGGCCCAGAAAGAGTTGTTACAAATTCCACATTAGGTATAACAGGCATTTGCCTAAAAGGCTATACATTAGAAACTTATTATAATCATTCTCTGGGGGAGGATGAGATCCTTTTAAATAGAATTCCAGTGACTACTCCCATTTCTAGCACATATTCAACATATGTTTGTTGAAGGAACACAGGAAAATAAATTAATTTCAAACTCTCTCTCTCCATTGAGTTTGCAGGCACATGTGCCAAGCAAGCTTCAGGCCAGTTATTTTTCCAGCTAATCTCATACTTACCAAATTCATGGTACCACCAACTTGAAGAAACAATTTCAAAGAGAGATAGCATTATAGACTTCCCATTTTTATTAAAGTCTATTTGTTCCCACATCCTTGACTTTTGGAAATTGACCTTCTAAACTTCTGGCCTTATTCATTCCAAGAATGCAGTAAAGTCACAGAGTTAAGGTCCATGCTTAATCTAGAAGTCCTGGAAGACCTGAGTCATAAACTTCTAATTCGTGGTGTATAGGATTTCTGAATGGTTCTCTCAGCTGCTGATTTGTTGACATCTCAAATGCTATCCACAAACTGAATCTGAACTCAGGCCTTTACCTTCCAGGGCTGAAGAAATGATTGAGTAAAAGAAGGCAGTGAAGTGAATAAAAACAAGCTGGAGAGATGTCACAACAAAATGCTTAACTCTCGGCCCCTCAGTTGTTCACAGAACAGTCAGACATCAGTTGTCTGGCTCTCCTCTGCATGGCCCAGTCAGCTGCTCACTCCTGCTCTGTGCTGCACTGGAAAAGGCAGCCAGATGTGGAGCCAGGACCCTCACTCTGAACACTGCACACACAGCATCCACATTCATCCTGTCTCCAGCCCACTCCCCACTCTAAAAATGTTCTCTGCTGAACAGTGTAAATGTACTTAACGCTGCACATCTGTATCCTTAAAAATGGTTAAAATGGTAAATTTTGTTATGTATATTTTACAATTTTTAAAACTGAGAAAAAAATGTATTACCAGTTGAAGAGCAAACCTAACATATATACTTCATTAAAGGACAAGTTAGCCTTTATAATAATAATAATAACAATAATAGTTAACATTTATTGAATCCTCATTAAGGCTCTAGTTTAAACACAGTCAATCCATGTAATAACTATATGTGGTAGAGACTATACTATAGCTATTTCATAAATCAAGAAACAGAGGCACAAAGAGATGAAGTCACTTGCCCAAAGTCACATAGTAGTAACAGTAGATGTGCCAAGAGACCCTAAAGACATAGATCAGCAATAAGTAATTTAATTAAAATGCATAGATAAGGAATTTAATTAAAATTCCATTTAAACAGTTATGTTTATCTAGTAGAAGTCAACAAGAATGTTCACTCCTGGTAAGGCACCAAATTCTGCATCAAAGAGAGCCTAAATCTACTGGAAATACAAATCAGCATTATCATGATGTTTAACAGCACTTCTGGAGCAGTTATAACATTCCAAATACGATTTAGATGTGCCAACTCTTCTTCAACTCACACTTCAAAACATTTCTGTTTAAAGGTCTCATATGGGCTTCACATGGTGTCTAATGGCTGCTTTTAGCTGACTGGACTCTCCTTTTCTTCCTTCTTCCAGTTCTGTTTCCTAAAAATACCTGAGGCTGCCATTTCTGGGCCATATATATTGACTATTTCACCAATACAAAGTTCAATGAGTTCTCTGCAATTTTAACAACACAGGAATGATAATCATGAGACAGATAGAAAGCCTATAAGAAAAAGAGCAAATCACAGAATACTCATAAAGACAAAAAAAAGAAAAAATGAGATTACATCAGAAATTGCCATCATTTATCCTATCAGAGAGATGATATGACACTAGGCAAATACACAATGCTGAGTTTAAATTCTGACTCAACAATTTACAGCCTGAATCCATTACCCTCTTTTGCCTCAGTGTTCACTTTGTAAAATGGAAGCAGACCTAGATCTACTTCACAAGTTGTTATGAGAAAAAAAGTGAATGTGCATATTAAAACTCTGGTTGAACTACAGAACAAAATGTAAGTAGAGTTACAGGTATCCTTCCTATGCAATTTATATAAAAATAATAGCAGTTTTATAAGCAGCAACACATTTCTTTTTTTTTTAAATGGCTTGGATGTATTTTATTGGTTTTCTTTCAGAAACCATCAACGCATTTCAAATACAAAAACAGATCCCACACTAGAAAGAACCAGTTTGTTTAAAACTGATATACAAGGCCCTGAATGACCCATCTTTTCAGTCCTGGCCCCTTTCTGAAGATCTGCCCTCCAAGAGATGGAGAAGGGAGGGAATACATGAGAATGTTGATTGCTAGCCTACTGTATTTGATGTAATTTCTATTTAATTAAAGACCTTGGCTAAAATTATCAAGGGAGGTTATGTATCTATCATTAATATAGATAAATATATTAACATAGATAATTAAGATAAAAAAATATATATAATTTTTACTCTATCTTGATGTCAGTGGAGAATGGATGAGCCCACCTGCTTGATCCAACAAGAGATTTTTATGCCTGAGAAGTCCTCTCTAAAGTTTACCTCCCATTCAGAAACTGCAAATATCAAAATGTAGAAATTCTCAAACATTTCTAGTCCTATAGCCCAATGTCATTGAAGGATTACCCCAGAGGAGTTTGCATGTCATTTCCTTTTCTATAATCCTGGATTAGACTCGGTGGGACTCAAAATGCTCCATGAAGTGTTGTTCAAGTGGACAGCACCCCATTCAAGTACCTACATGAATGCCAATATCTGCAGTAGCAGAAGCCCCAGATACTTTTCTAAAAACATGGGTGACAGCTCAGAACCACCTCCTTCCTGTGAAGACTTTTCTTAGTGGTCTTCCCAGGAAGCTCCACTCATTTTCCGCCACAGGTTCTATCTCCCCAGAACATCCACTCACATCTTCCAGTTATTAACACCTTATAACAACAACATTCCACATTTGCCAAGTGCCAGCAGCACTCTCTGTTCTCCATGGCGCATGTAAAGGCATGGCCCTTGCCTTGTGGGCTTGTGATGTAAAGAGGACAAGAAATAATATTTAGATAAGACATCAGATCCAGAGGCTGATAAGATTGAAAGATTGTGTTATTCCCTCCCATCTCCATCCCTCAGAGGGCAGATCTTCAGAAAGGAGCCAGGACTGAAGAGATGGGTCATGCAGATGAGACCTTTTGCTCGGGAAGAGTCCAGGGGGCAAATTTGGGATGAGCAAAGTCAGTGAGAGAGGGAGTAGGAGGAAGTGAAGGCAGAAGCGTAAGTAGAAACTCAGGAGGGATATTTTAAAGGGGCTGAGAAAGCACTAAAAGACCAGCCCACGAGATGGGCTGAAAGCACTGAGCATCTACCTCCAGCCCCACTAAAGCAGAAGAATAGCTTCATCTCCCTAGACCCCTTCTTTCAGTCATCATTGCCGATTTTTCTTTCAGAAAAGAATTTCAAAGAGGACAAAGTATCTACACAATCAGAATGCCATCAAAGAGATTGGTTAGTATCTCGAGAGTTTCAACGTGATGAATATTGTGCAGACACTGAAAATGATCATTATGAAGATGAATGTATAAACATAGAGAAGTATGTATAGTATATTATAAGGGGTGGAGGGGAAAGCACAACACTAAATGGTTATGTTACAATAAGCTTGCCATAATGCCAAATCAACATATATGTGGACCAAGACCAGAAAAAAATGCAAATATAAAAACATTACAATCACATTAGGATGGTAGTATTAAGGTAAAAGTTTTTAATTTTTTTCAAACTTTTTCAGCATTCTTTTGACATCCTTTCAGTTTAAAAAGTTTTGAATGCTATGATGTTTTCACTAATGGAGAAGTGTTAATCCAAGTATCTCAGAAGGGAAGAAGATGGGAGGAAGTGGAGTGGTTCTCTTTACATTCACCTATGTATAACCTACACTGCTTTAGCACAGAAAAGGAGTGCTAATTAGTCATCTCTCACATTTGCTAATGATATGAGCTACCTCTGGGAAAACTGCTCAAGGTGTGGAACACAGGTCACTTGAAGGCTGTCCTCCAAAGTGAGTTTCTGGCTTGAAACTGAAGCTGTGAAAGCCCAAGATGCTAAACAGCCACTTGGACCATTTGCCTCAAATTGGGATAATCAGTCTCATCATCAATGCCCTGGTTTTCCTGAGGGCATCATAGTTTTACCCAATTTCTCTGCTGTTCGAATAAGACCTGAGTGTGGCATCTCTAAACCAAACCTCACCATTTCACTCAGACTTGTTTTTCTTGGTATTTTGTTTCTTAAAACAGCACCATGGACACAGTAAGGGTTATTTAAGTGCTCAGCAACAACAGCACAGCCAAAGAGTTTATTAAATGTCCTTTTAAAGAATCACTTTGTCATATTGTTTTCCACCCTGATCCTAATCTCCTAAGAAAGTGCTAACTGGGGAAATCCCACAAATACAAACAGAGTTCGTTTTCTCCCTCAAAGGCTAACAAAAAAGGCATCACCTATTTTGCTGATCTAATTGGTATTTAGGGCTTGGAAGGCCAGAAACCTTGGGATGCATAAAGAATAGTCTTAAGAATGGTAGCCCACAGCACCTTTGTCACCCACCAGCATGAGCTGAGGCAAGTCACTTCACTTACTGAATTTCTGTTTCTTCATTTTCCAGAGGATGAGTAATACCCACCCAGCCTCCCTAATACTATCATTCACCCATCCATTTACCAGACACTGTCATAGAATCAAGTGAGATAAGGAATAAAATGTTTTAAAGCTTTATACATGTTAGTAATCTTATTAAATGAACAAAAAAAAAAAAAGCAAAACACACGAGAGTGTGTGTTTCAGGCATACTAACTGCCCTCAGGAACTGATACCGAGGGCACAGCATGGGAAGTGGCCTGGAATGTGTAAACCTTGGGAGAATCAGGGCTGCCCCATGGTAGCAGAGCCCTTTAAAGAGCCACCACAGGCCACAAGCATCTACTGAAGAACAAAGAGAAAACAAAGTTCAGAAAACCAGAGAGAAGCAAAAGCCAAATTCTAGCACTTCTGGGCAGCCCACAGCCAGAGCCTCCAGGCTCTCAAGCCCGTCACTACAACCCACAAGAGCCGAGCGGGTCCCCAACCCCTCCCACCAACTCCAAGCTGACTGTCAATGTGGGCTCCTGAGTCACCCACACGTCAACGCCCTGGGTTTCCCTTGGATCCTCTCCCACCGGTGTTGCCAGATGATGAGATCACAGCACTTGACAAAACCCTCTTTCAAAAGCACCTTCTATCCCAATGGATAAAAAAAGAATTAAACAGGCTTTATCTTACTGGCTGTGCCATCTTTGGCAAAGTCCACGGCTCACAGACTCAATTATTATTGTTGTTTTAATATATATTTTTAGAGCAGTTTTAGGTTCACAGCAAAATTGAGTGAAAACAGAAAGTTCCTGTCCCCACATAGGCACAGCCTCCCCCAGGGTGGCCATTCATACGAGAGTAGTACGTTTGATACGACTGATGAACCTCCTCATCACCCAGAGTCCATGGTTTACACTGGGGCTCACCCTTGGGGTTGTACATTCTGTGACATATTTAGTCTTCAAGGGAGAAAATAGGCAAGAGTTCAGAAATTCACAAATGAATCACTAAGGAAGGACTCCACTCTTCACAACCCAAACATCCCTCTCTTTCATCTATCCTTTTCTTTTTCGACCATTAAGCCAGGGAATACTTGATGTGTATTAACATGTGGGACAACTGCTTTAAAAAACAACAACAATAACATTATTTAAACCAGTGCTTCTCAAATTTTCACATGAATACATATCCCCTGAGAGTTGGGTTAAGTCCAGATTTTGCTGGAAGAGGTCTGGGGTGGGGCCTGATCTGTCTGCTCCAACAAACTCGTAGTCTGTGGCAATGCTGTTGAACATCAACAGCGTTTTGGGAAAAGAAGCCCTGGCTTCAAGGTGTGTTCTTAGGGGCAGAAGCCTTCAGGTTAAGTGGATTTGGGTTCCAATCATAGCTTTGCCATTTACTAAATGCCTAGCCATTGATTGGATCTATACACACAGGATGATCAAACTTGCCTTTCAGGATTCAATGAGATCATGAATGTGAAGTCAGTTCAGAGCTGGCACTCAAGGAAATGAGCAATAACTGTTTTTATTATTTTTTACATTGCTGTTATCCTTATTGTTTTACAGGTAAAATCTGTCTTTATAAAAGTGAAAGTTCTCTTCAGATTTCTTTTGGTTAGCAAAAACAAGTGTATTAATGTAGGTTTTTCATAAAAGTGAAGTGACGTATCATGAACTTTTGAAAAGGGGGATACTCTTTACTTTATGCCATTTCAGTTTATGAAAGATTTCATAGGAAACTATTTTTAGATAGCTCAGGAACCTGTATTTGATTTCAATCAGTTTCTCTTTTACCCATCTTTGTATAAAAAGTAAGTTAACCATTTTTAGACAAAGCCATACATTTTTGCAAAATTTAAATATATTCCAATTTTTTTTTCTTTCACTCTAGATTTGGGGCGGGGGGACAAGAAACAGGGTTCTCTCTTTGTCCTTGATCATCTCCCTCAAGGCTGAGTCTGTATTTCAGCCCTTCCCACTTGGCCTCAGATGTATTCATTTGAATTAAATAATATTAGATTCAGACAGAACTTTGAGAGGACCCAGCTGAACTCCTTCATTTTCATAAGAAAATTAAGGCCCAGGAAAATTAGGTGACTTGCCCATCTTCTTTCTTTTCTGGGAACCAGAAGTCAGGTTTAATTACTTAAACAAGGAGGCCTTTCTGATGCCTTAGTGGCTACATAAACTAAAATCCTGCAAATGCCTCAAGGTTAAGGAATTGAACCTAAGGGAACCAATCACAACTAGATTTTCCCAGATAAGACAATCGCTTAAGCTATAGCCAATCAAGTCGTTTCCTTGCTTTGCTTCTGCATATTCTCTATAAAAGTCTTACTCCGGGCTCCTGTCAATGGAGTGCTCCTAACAACTTCAGGTTTGGTGCTGCCTGATTCAAATCAATTTTTGTTCAAATAAACTCTTAAAAAATTTAATATGCCTCAGTTTGTTTTTTAAAACATCATTCTCTTTAAATCAGCTTTGTATATAATAAAAGACCTCATGTATAGGAGATAGTGGGTAAAAAGTAATACTCAACAGCATGCTTTAAAATCATGTGCAAATATAATGCAATCCTCTAGAATAGTGGTTTCCAGAAGGTAGGGTTTACAAGCCAAGGGAAAAAATTTGTAATTGGAGTTGTTATAAACTTTTTATTTGTCTAGAAGGAACGGTTTTCTGTAGGTACTATTCAACTATCACCAACTCCCATAAACAAAATACTTTATACCAAAAAAATCAAATGAGAATAATCCCAGAATAAAGAAAATTCTTATAATTTTAAGTTTATGAAAAACTCAACTATATCTTTATGTTATCCCAAATCAGCAATCAGAAGTGATCACTGATTTATAATCTACTTTGGGTCACAAGTGCCTTTGAGCTGATGAAAACAATAAACCTTTCTCCAGAAAAATGTACATACCTACACACAAACAAAATTTCACAAATAAATTCAGATGTTTTTAGGCCACAGGACAAGATCACTTGTTCTTAGCTGACAATAAGTCTCCACCTGACTCACTAGTGACTTCATCCTCCAGTCATCATTAATGGCTCTAAGGTCCTCAATAAGTTGTGGGGGATTCAGGATAAGGTCTCATACTAAGGCACCGAGGATTTCAGAACTAGCCTTCTGCAAAGTGGCATGAACTTTTATGAGAGGAATAAGTTTCTTCTTCTGCCTGGACCTTGCCCATCAATGATACTACCAAATCCAAAAACATTCCCAAAAAAGCCCCAAGCCAGAAGCTCATCTGGGTCCAGGACCAAAAAGCTCCACTTGGTAGTACAAAGTCATGGGAATTCTGGGAAATAAACTAGGAAGAGAGAGGCCCACTCTGAAACAAAGCCAAGAAAACCAGTTTAAGGTCTATCTGGTCTTAAATTCAGATCATTGTCAACAAGGAGACAATAGACAGGAGAGCTGACAGTTGGTCCAGGTTCAGCCCAGTGGGCAATGAAGGAATAAGGTGTAAGTTACCTAAAAATCCTAGAAATAGTGTCTAGAGACACTCAGAAAATGATAGTTAGAAATAACACACAAACAATGATGTGTTTGGGGGACAGCATCATCATACCCTGCTTTGATTGATGAGCAATGATAAGATGCTTCTTGACCTTCAGCGGCAGGTAGACACTGCTCAAAGTGGCTTCTTAGCTGTGTCTGTCTAAAGATGATCAAACCTACCTACACCATTCATCCATTCAGTTTGTAGTTTCCAAGGTCACCTATGCAGAACAGATGAAATCATTCTACAGTATCCCTCTGGAAAAGACCAGACAAGGGAGATCTTTGTTGCAAGCCTCAGTGCCTGTTTATTAAAAAGAGAAAAATTGTACTTGCAACCTATCCTCTTCCATCCCTGCTTCCTGAAAGACCTGAAAATATGAGCACCTTATCTGTGCTGCAAAGGGAGGCATTTTCTGCTTCCTTAATTCTGTGAGTATCCTGGCTCTAATATCTGCAGAATTCAGGAAGAATCAGGTAGCTAAATAGATGTTATTCACAGAAATAGGTCTTCTTAATAAGGATTATCAACCTGTTTTTGACAGACAAAAGTTGGGGAAAATCCTTAATGGACCTGAGGTGGGAGAGAGGCTAATAAGAAGGTTTAGAGAAGTAGAGAATCCTTCAAATAATTAAAACCAGTTCTTATCTGGAGAATGCTTAAAGAGGTGATAATTTGACATATTTAAATGTAAATGTATGGTGGATTCAGACCCTTGGCTGTGAATTAAGTAGCCACAAATAACTGAAAACTGCCCCTCAGCCTCATGAGGAGTTCAACACTGGTAACTGCCCTATTTCTTAAGTCAGGTAGTAAGTATTCGCATTATTATTATTCATTAAACTGAATTTGTGTAATATATATGCTCTTTTGTTCATAGATTTCATTAAAATAAAAATATTTCATTTAAAAAGTCTTCTTTATTCCCATTGCCTACTCTACCTGAAGTTAACAGAATCAGCCAATTAGTAGATCAAATTCGTGGATCTATCTTTTCTTGACTCTCTTTGGGTCTCTCCCTCGTACTTCTTTCCTTTGTTTGGCTTCCTGTTTCCTGACCCTGCTGGAATGCGAGCAGCAAAACTTCAGAAAGAGAATGTGCAAACAGGACTCCGTCTCAACCTTCTGTGTTTGGGAGTAAGTCTGGGCCACAGGAACCCCTCTGCTTTCCACTGCCGGAAGAGAGACAGATCAGGTGAATAGAACAGAGGACTCCCTCCTGAGGGCCCGCCAACCCGTGGCCTCAGCCCTAGGTGACAGACAAGAAGCCGTTGGACAGGCAACAAACTACAGCCCTTTATTGCCCAGCCCAGCCAAGGGCACAGGCTCTACAGAAACAACTCAAAGTATCTTTAATGCTCTTTCTCTCTTTTCTCACTCTTTCTTTCATCGTGTAAATGTCACCTCAGAGACCAGTTTTAAAAGTGCTGCTCAGGCTTAACACATAGGGAAGCATCTACTGTAGGGAAAGATCCAGAGTCAGGTGAAAAAAGAGCTTGTCTTTCCCCTTTGGAAAAGAAAAGCAAGGAGCTTCAAACCCTTGGCCCTTAGTTAAAAGCTCTGTTAAAAGCCCTTAGTCAGAAACCGTTTTGTTTACTCCATGTGAAAGTGGAGCTGAGACAAGTAGCTGTGTTGATCTGAATGGTTTCTAGTAACCAACCCAAAAAGAAATGAGTTGAAGGGCATGGATGACACCTAGTCTCAACTGCAGCTATTTAGGGAGTGTCAATTAAAATCATATTTAGAATGTAGTAAAGTGACCTCCAGTCACAAATAAAGTAAAAGATCATTTAGAACCTATCTTCTTTGAAGAGCAGAACAGTTGAAAGAAACTGGTTAATGGTAATTAACATCAATTTAGGTCTTGAATGAAACCAGGTAAAGAGAGGAGGTGACTATATCTGGGTCCAACACAAATAATGCTGTAAAAAGAGGGGGTCAGAGCCTTGTGCTCACCCCTGTGGAGAGCAGTGTTGGGGGGCCTCGGCCTCCCAGCAGCACTTCGAGGCTGTCTTCTACAGCTGGAAAAGACCTTTAATCCAGCAACCCACAGAGGCTTATTTTTAGCTGGTTAAAACATTACCTATCATCATTTCTATCACTGATGGTATTCTAAGTCTTTTGACATAAAGTTATATCTTAATTAATTTTTTTTAAATATACAAGACATTTAAAGCCTTGGAGAGAGAGTGACAAGAATTAAAACCCAGGATTAACTAATTCAAAGATGTTGACTCCAGCCCTAGAATGTCCATCTTCACACTGACTTCTCCCAAAATTGTTCTCAACTACAGATTTATTTTGAATTACTTTTATTGGTAAGCTACTTGAGAAAATAATATTTCCTGTAATGATTCATCACTTTTTCCTAGAATGAAAGAACTGCCCGTTCCTAGAGTACAAACTAACTGTTTTAAAAGTAAAGCAAAGTACTGCGGCCTAACCCTCCAGTTTCATCTGTGACAAGCTCAGAAGATGACCATACCCTAATGTGTTTTTTTAAAGGCATATAGATTTCTTAATATCTCTGAAAGTGAGTCTCTTGCCTCGAACTTACTAGTGGCTCTAAAGGACTCCAGAATTTCAGATACAATCCAAGGGGAGAAAAATTTTTATGTCAGATTTACTCTGTGTCAAGCATTATGCTTGGCAGTTCACAGAAAACATTTTATTCATTTCACAGCTATGCTGTAAGATATCCCATTACCCTCATTTTACAGGTGAGTAAGCTGAGGCTCAGGGAAGTTGAATATTACGATCAAGCTCACACAGCTGGTAAGTAAAAAGCCAGGATTTAAGCCACGATCTATCTTATTCCAAAGTTTTGCTTTTTTCAATATACTCTACAGTTCCCTAAAGTTCAAGAAAGAGAATGCAGAGGGAGAGGAGGACTCTATCTATCATTACCCTGGAACTTCTGCTGTGAACATATCTTTATAATGACACATACTTTTTAAAAATATTCTTCAATCTAAAGAACTCCTATTGAGCACTAACTAGATGAATGACATCATCACATCACAGAAATGAAAAAGCATCACTTTTCTAGTCAATAAACATGTGATGTCAATTCTTAATGTTATCTGAAAACACATAGCCATTTCCAAAAAAGTGAAGCAATCACAAGCCATAAATTTCTTACGAGTCTCTACAAATCGTGCACCAAGAAGAACAAAGAAACCCAATTTTAAAAAGTGAGAAGAGAACTTAAAGAGCATCACCTCTAAATGTAGCCTTTTCTAGACGAGTAAGCTAAGGCCAAGAAGAAGCTCAGTGATTTGCCCAGGGTCACACAGATAAACTATGAACCAAGCCCAGAGCTAAGTGGGCTTGTGAAATGTAATAGTTAATTTTATGTGTCAAATTGGCTAGGCTATGGCAGCCAATTGTTTGGTCAAATATCAGCCTGGATATTGCTTTGAAGGTATTTTTTAGATGTGACTAACATTTAAATAGTAGACTAAATAAAGCAGATTTCCCTCCATAATGTAGTTGGGTGTCATCCAATCAGTGAAAAGCCTTAAGAACAAAAATTGAGGTTTCTCAAAGAAAAACTCCTTCTCATGAATGCAACATAGAAATCCCGCCTGAGTTTCTAGACTATTGCTCTGCAGAATTCAGACTCAAGATTCCAACATAAACTCAACCTGAGTCACCAGCTTTCTGGTTGACCCCATGGATTTCAGACTTGCCAGCCCCCACGATCATTACATGAGACAATTCCTTAAAATAAATCTTTCTCTGTATATATATAGAGATATACATATAGATAAAATGTATATACATACATAGATATACAAATATACCTATATATGGTTCAGTTTCTCTAGAGATTTCTAATAGATGAAGAATAAATGAATGATGTTGTTCTAGGCTGCACATGAAAAGTAGAAAGCATCTAAATTAGTGAGTGTCTATTTTGTGAAGGCACTGTGCTAGCACCTTGCCCAGAATTAAAAATGCCACTCCACCCCTCATCAAGCTGAAGTTGAGTAAGACTTCAAGGCTGATGAGTTATGAGGTGGTAATATGGCTCTCTTTTTTAAATACTGAACACTGCAACTTGGAGAGGTTAAGTAACTTGGTCAAGCCGCAGAACTGGTATGTGGAGTTAGGATTCAAACCCACGTTTGTAAGACTCCAAAGTCCACAGTCTTTCCACTCCATCACATCTGACTTTTCTATAACATCATGCAAGTCAAAAAGGGAGGTTTTGAAAAAAATGGAATGGGCCACAATGTCACATGCTTCAACGAGGTCAAAGAAAGAAAGTTAAACTGGGAGCAGCTCCCTCCACTTCCCTAATCCAAGGTATAACCACCAATCAAAGGCTTCTTGTGGTCAGT
Source organism: Macroglossus sobrinus (assembly GCA_004027375.1). NCBI lineage: Eukaryota > Metazoa > Chordata > Mammalia > Chiroptera > Pteropodidae > Macroglossus > Macroglossus sobrinus. Next base: position 190,473 of record PVKZ01002144.1, on the reverse strand, counting down.
TTCAAAACAAAAGAATGTCTCACCCATTTGTAAAGGAGAGGAAACACCTTCGGGAATTTCTCCTGGAAGGAGAAATTTCACAACTAAATCTAGTAGTATCAAAGAGTCAGAAATGTTTGTTGTAGACTGTCATTGACAAAATGTAAATGGAGGAATAGAATGAATAACAAGGAAGTCCTTGCAAAAGCACGAAGAATAATAAGAGTATAAGAGAGAATATATGGAATGAAAAGAGTTACAGAAATGTTAACTGTTGTGTAATCCATGCCACTGTGTTCTACACAGACTAAATGGTATTTGGCATGGCTTTATAACTGATAGGCAATACCCAAAAGTTGCCCCCAATGATTTTCCATGAACAAAATGCTTTGTATTATCAAAATAAAGGGTGCTCTGAATTAAGTATAGTGAGTTTATAAAGTTCATTCAACTGGAGTCATCAGTGTCCCAGCCAGCCAAGCTACTGGTCATTGCCCAGTTCATTAGAGCCAGAGATCTTCCCACTGCCAGATTCAACAAGAGGGAAGTATGAAGAATGCAGTCTCTTATTTGTAAGCTGTGAAGCCTGCAAAAACTTTGCAGAGTATATCTGTCCATTTGGTGATAACTGATCTCAGAAAGGAAAGCTGATGGGGTTAGCAAGTGTAGGTGTTTGTCCTGACTTCCTGCTCTCATACTGCTTTCATTTATTCCAGCAAATGCAGCCTGATGATTCCCTGGAGACTAATGGTCATCATTTGTGCTACTCCCTGGAGGTAACTCAGAGCTCATGTTCAGGGACATATAAAATCTTTGGAAACCCATATTGGTGCAAATCTTGGCAATTTGTTAATGCCTAAATTGATTAATGAAGAAATACTCAGAGTAGCAAGTTGCCAGCCTCTGCCAAAAGGACAAGCTTCTGCTCACAATATTTTATTCTTGAGTTTCATGCAGTCACCTCTCAGGCTAGCTCAGAACCTAGGTCATTAAGGCAGGAATCTGGAAACCCAGATTCTCTACTGACCAGCAGAAATTAACCTATTAAGACAGTTTCCTCAGATGCACCTCAGCAAAGTCCTTTCCATCTCCAAAGTTATATAAATCCATGATTTAAGTGAATAAGTGCATTAGGAGGTATGTATTTCCTTAATCAGACAACACCAATAGCAGGGTTTCTTATCAACATCCAAGACAACAACAGTGCAAATAGAAACTGAATATTCTTTCAGAAAACACACACAAAAAGAAATTGGCTGAAAAAAAGATATGAAAAGTCAGAATTATTCTGGGAAACAAACTCAATATACTGTTAGAATAGATAACAACCAATTGCAAGCGATATACTAGCAACAAAAAGTATGAAATACCTAGAAATAAACTTAACAGGAAACATGCACAAGATCTACATGAAGGAAAGTTTAAAATGCTAATGAGGGACAAAAAAACATTAACAAATAGAAAGACATATTTCATCTTGGATGTGAAAACTTAACAAGATATTAATTCTCCCTAAGTTGATTTAAAATTTTAATATTATTCCAATAAAAATACCAACAAGATTTTTTTAAAACTGTACAGGCTGATTTTAAAATTTGTATGGAAAAATAAATAAATAAAAATAGTGATCAAATTCTTTAAAAAATTAATGAGAAGAGACTAACCTTTATATTGCAAAATATAATAGTTGAAGAAATTTGGTATCAAAGCATGAATAAATAGATCATTGGTATAGAATAAAAAAATCCAAAAATAAACCCAAATAGATATAAAAATGTATATTAAATATACATCCAAATAAGAATACAAGGATACATGAGAATCTACATATATTTTAATTCCCATTTGAATCAGTGGGAGGTAAATGGATAATTCAGGACATGATAATGGAACAATTAGACTGCAATTTGGAAAAAGAAATGGTTGAATAATATACTCTACATGGTTACAACAACCAAAAACAAATTCCAGATGGAATCAAAATGTAAACCTCAAAAGCAAAATCAGAAAAGTACTAGAAGAACATGAGATTTTTAAAAATAATCTTAGCAGTGGAGAAGACTTTCCTAAATATTGTACAAAACTCTAAATCGAATTACCTCTTTAAAAGATCAAAATCATTTTTTAAAAACTATAAACATCAAATAAAACCAGGAATAAATATGTTTAAAATATATTTCAGACAAAAGACTAATTTCCTTCATATGCAAAGAACTTCTCAAATCAATAAAATCAGTAACCCAATAGAAAAAAACAGGTAGAGAATTGAATAGGAATGGGCATAGAGTTCACATAAATGGAATTACACATGGCTCTTAATCATAAGAAAAGATGTTCAACTTCATTCACAATAAGATAAATGCAAAACAAAACTCAGATGCAAAAATGACAAAGATCAGAGTATTTGATAACATTTGACTAAGGGAAAACAGGCACTCTTGTACACTGGCTGGGAGAGTACACATTGGAACAACCTCTGTGAAAGGAATTTGCAGAAATAAATCAAAATTGGGTCAGCAATGCCACTTTTAGAAACTCATCCCATAGGTATGAGTAAAATAACACAGATGTAGGGAAATGATTGCAGTATTGCTTAAATAGCAAAAGATTAGAAACAAATTTTCTTCAATAAGGGCACCAATTAAATAATGAACTACCCAAATATCCTAAGGAAAAAGAGCAAAATGCAAAGCAATGTGTACAGTATGCTACCACATATGCAAAAAAAAATAAAAATATATACTTGTATATGCTTGTGTATGCATCTATAGTCAATGCATATGATCAATACAAGAAATACAAAGTTACAAAGTTACATCTAGGAGAATGAACAGAGTGGGTAGGGATCAGACGTAAAAAGGGCAATTGTTTTTTACTATATCCCAATTTACAACTTTTGAATTTTGTATCATTCAAAACATTTTAATTAATGCAAAGGCCAAAAAACACAGATTCTTCAGCTCTACACGACCTACAGAATCAGATTCTCTGTGAAAGGAGTCAGGGGCTCTTTGATTTTTAATAAACATTTTGTGTGATGCTTGTGCATTTAGAAGTTTGAGAAACCCTGACAGAGAGCATCATTAGTAATGCACATTTATCAAAATAATAATAGCAACAATGACGTAAGCAGTAATAAACACTTATTTAAAAAGATAAGGCCTAAGACACCAGTGCCAAAATCTTGCACAAGTGTTCCTGAAAACAATTCTTTGGCACAACCAAGCACAGAAAGATTTTATACCACAATGAAGTATTCCTTGTACTCTCTGGTATTCAGTTTTAATCACTCTTGATAATTTCTCTAGCTTTTTAAACTTGGTAGAATGCTTTACCTTAATTGTTCAAGCTAAGTAAAAGGATAACAAGCCTTATTTAAAGTTTATCAAAAAGGAGAGAAGCGAATAACTCAAAGATAGGACATCTCCAAACTCACTACTTTCCAGCTAATGACTACACCCTACGTTAGGGATTAAGAAACCTGAAATTAGAAGAAACATATACACTTATGACGTTTCCTCAATCTAGGCATGCCTGAATTGCAAATCAGAATTGTATGTTTCTGAGATGCTAGGGGAGAGAGAAAGGCCATAGCTTCAAGTCAGGCAGTTCTGGCTCCCCATCTGTGTTCAATTTCTTCTCCTTTAAACCAAGATGAAAAGCCAAGATGGTAGAGTGGTTAAGAGCCAGACTGCCACTGTGTAACCTTGGGCAAGTTATTTAACTTCTCCATGCCTCTGTAGACACATCTATAAAATGAATAGCACCAACTCATTCATTTGGTATGAGGATTAGATAAATTAATATATGTGCAGCACTTTGTATAGAAACTGGCACATAGTAATAATATTTGCTATTATTATTTCAGACCAGTCTTGGAGTGTTAAAGGAATAACATTCACAAAAATAAGAGTAAAAGCAAGGGGAGGGGTGGAGAGACAGGGAAGAAAACTCTCTAATGGCTAAAGAGAAGACACAGAAGGCAAAAAACAATGAAAAGTTGGTTGTTTCCAAGAAATAAAAAACCAACCACAAGATATTGAAGCAATGGGCCAAGCAAAGCAAAGCTGTTTTTTCCTTGCTCTGCGGACTGCTCAGCTGCCAGATGTTTCCATTTTCCGGTCTGGGTCCACATCACTGTATAAGTTTTCTGTCAAGGGGTTCTGCATTAGGGGGTGGCAGCACTTTTCGCCAAGCCCCTATGTTCATAAAAATGACCAGGACTCTCACTGCCTATGGCCTAAGACAACAGGAGGACTTGGTCTCCATCAGTCTAAACTTGAGGAGGTGAGGGAACCAGAAGAAAACTAGGAAATTCCATTCCCACCAGCTTCCCCAATCGTAGAGGGGCCTGCGGAGGCTTCAGACTCGGAGAACCCGACCAAACCACAGACCCACCATCGTCTCATTGCCTATAATCTGCCCATGGGACTGTGAGCAGCAAACACAGATGGTAGGGACCTTCAGACCACAATGCCTGATTTCTCCATCTTATGGTTGCTGCAGAGCCTGAGGTCCAGAGAAAGGAAATAACTTGCCCAAAAAGGACATCTAGATGATTATCTTACCACAAGGGACCACTGATGACTGAAACAGAAGCCCTTCTACTAATTAAACATCATTTCATCTTTAATTACTATATTTTAGCCATTTTTTTAAATGTTCATTCTTAAAAAAAAAAAAAAAAAGGAAGCCACAAAGCAAAATAAGTATCTCTTTAACTAAAATAATGACATCAACTGTGGAACAGTCACTTCTCTGTGATAGCTACTGAGTAGGAAGAACAATGAGTAGCAACTGTCCTGCTAGTTCTCCAGGGCAGACTAGGGAGATGCCATAGACCAGTGGTCCCCAACCTTTTTGGCACCAGGGTCTGGTGCTCCTATGAGAATCTAATGCCTGATGGTTCAAGGTAGAGCTGAGGTGGTGATGCTAGTGCTGGGGAGCAGCTGCAAATAAAAATGAAGCTTTACTCACTCACCTGCCGCTCACCTGCTGTGCAGCCCAATTCCTAACAGGCCCATTACTAGTACCAGTACGAGTCCGCGCAGCCCGGGGTTTTGGGACCCATGCTATAGAGCACTTGGTGGGAGCATGGTTAATCACTCTGATGTGCACCTCAGAGATTCGACATGCACCTGCAGCATTCTAACTTTCCTTTAGAAGCTATTTGGAACTACCAACTATAATTTATTTATCCAAAGTTTCTATGAACTTACTCAGGTTTTCAGCCTACTAATATGTTACAGTTAAAACAACTGAAGACATATGATTCCTTCCCTCAGCAGGTCCTACAGATGGCTAGCACCTTGTCCCTAAACTTGTCACCACCTCCAGAGACCACAGCAGAGGTGCCCTGCTTTAGCTACAGCTAAAGGTTCAGCCCCACAGACCTATCTCGAGTCCTCAAGATGGCCTTTAGGTGCTGAATTTTTACCCAGAGACCCTGTTTTCAAAGATATGGTTTAGCAAATTCATTATTTGTTTCTCATTTAAAATAATTTAACTCATATCTGCTGCCCATAAGAGTTTCCAAACAGCAGATAACTAGCATTGCCAAACTGACCTGCTTTCTCAACCCAGAATCAACACATTTTAATTAGCTAGCTACCCTATTCTGAATGCATATTTGGTCCTGCTCCCCCCTTTCACTCTCCCGCCACACACACACACACACATACACACCTATTATTTCCTTCTCAGAGCCCTGGGGATCTAAAGACCCCGTAGACAATGCCAGGACATAGAACTTACTGCACCAAAGCCACTACATTGCCCCAAACTGAAAGCAACCTGGAATCTGGAATAGCCACCAAAGATTTGCTGTATTGCCCTCCCAACAGCTAATTTATCTATGATCTGTAATTACACTAAATTTCCAAAACTGGGGGAAACATTTCTCATGAGCAAGAAGTTAATTTATTTGCAGCGGGAAATGAATGGCTCCCTTTGCTTTCCTGACCCTCCTCATAGGTACCAGGAAACAACACAAAGTGACTCTGAAGAGAAACCCCAGACATAAGCCTTCAGTTATGTAAGATGGCCTAAAATCAGCCACGGGTGACAGCGAACATAAATACTGCAACCCACGGTAATGGGTCCGAGGACTGTCTAAACCGGGGTGTAGAATCTATGTAAACACACACCCTATTGAGAAATGACTTGTTTTCTGCATGTCCTACTTTGGGGGAGGAATACTGAGACAGTGTGTTTGGAACAAATTATCAAATTTCTGCTTTATACAATCACAGGTGAGAAAGTTACCATTGAAAAAGCTAAGATTAGTGGAGTTCACAGTATTAGGACAGGCTACAAGAAGCCCTCTCCTCCTTCTGTGTCTTGTCATTTATTTCATGAAAGCTAGAATTTTTTCCCCTTTAGTAAAAAAAATATTTAGCAGCCTAATAGCATCTTAGGATTGGAAGTAGCAACATTTGAGACCATCCACAGGGGGGAAAAAAGAATAAGATCATTTGGAAGCCCCAATAAGAAAAATTCATTTTCCAATCAAAGCATATTAACTCTAACAACTGCCAACCCACCAGAAAGCACTCAAAGTAATGAGAACCGTAAGGGGGACGAGGGGGAAATGAGGGGATAATAATTTTCTTCTGCTGTTAGACCAGACCTATTCTATAAAACAATCAGCTGAATTCAGACTGGTATTTCTCAAGCATCCTTCCCATCCATCTCTGCCACCCCCTGGGCTGGTGAGGAGGGGAGGGAGATTCCTTCATTTCACTCCCCCTAGCCTTGTTGAAGAAGTGCAGGAGATCCAAGGAACACACTCTCACCGACCATAAACTTGATTCTCCATAAGGTGTAAGACATTCCAAACACCCATGTGGTAAGGGCTGCTGCCACCCTCCTTCGAAGTCAACATTCAATGCTTACTAAGTGCCAGGCCCTGCACTAGGTACTTCACATGGACTCTCATTTAATCCTATGAGTTATGTTACTACCCTCATTTTACAGATGAGGAAAATGAGTTGGATAACTTATCCAAGGTCACATAACTGGTGCAATACAGAGCAGGGAATTGAAGCCTAGTGGCCTGCCTCCAGATATAGCATTTTTGACCATTGTTCCAGGCCACCATATGGTTTCAGGGTGCATGTGGGCTTCAGTGACTTTCCCAGACATGCACAAAGCTCTGAGTCTGACTTCCAACACCACCCCACCACAGAAGATCCTTTCTCTTGAAAGACTTGGACTGGGCCCCATAGAATGGCTATAATCAGCACATAAAAAGAAGTAAAAAATGCCCCGTGCTTCAGAAGCCAGAATGAAATGCCACCATTTTGTGTTGTGGAACATCCTCCTGATTTTCTGACATCCCTCCAACAACGAAGAAAAAACAGACTGTTCAGATCATTTTATATCTTCTAGAGAGCAAAAGGATTTCAACCTCAGATGAGCTTTGAGACTTAGTGGTACTTTGCAAATGGGAGGAACTAGAAAGAAGACTATTTCTGGGCTACAGAGTATATTTCATTCATAAAGAAAATCAACTTTTAAAATGTTTTAAAGGATTAATCCTAAACAGAATGCTTATTATCTGATGTCATATAATACTGGGTCCCTTTTGCTTATAAAAATTGTCCCCAATGCAAACTAAATGTGATAACTCCATGTACCAACTTCGAATAAACCAAAGTATAAAACAGCTCCAAAAGGACAATTCATTGAAAGGAAGGCCATAAGGCAATTTGCAAACATCACATGCATTTGTTTTATATGAATATCTATAGCCACATACAGTATCAAAATGGAAATTAAAAGGGAAGGAATTCACTGTACAGAAAACAAAACAATACCCTTTTTATTTTTAAAACTCTGGTGAAATAAGTTTCCATGACATCCCATTTTTAAAATTAATGTAAACCAACCTGCCTGTGGGTTAGTTACACTATAGAGACTCCGTCATAGTGTATCAGATGCCTAGAGTATTTACAAATGTTGTCTGTTAGGTAGTAAAGTTTTGTTGCCATTTTTTTCCAGCACATATTCCACGGTAAAATAAAGGGGAATATTGGTATTCTTGTATAAAAATTCTTAACAAATGGATAAAGGCAATTTTCCTGAGAGAAGATTTGTTCTTGAAATATTTTTCTTTAACAATTGGAAATATAGAAATGGGATGTAGTTGTAAAAGCATAAGAATGTCTAAGTTAACATTTTTCTTTTAAATTATTTTAAGTACCATTAAGTTAAAATGTTTACATTCATTATAAAAAAATGTTGTTAAATCTTATGCAAATGATTTAACACTGATTGCTGCAACGCAAATTGCACTTTTTAAAAAAATTATTGTATACATGGAAGAAAAATATCTTGTTTGCTACCCTGTTTACAAATTCCAACTGACGTCAGATCAGTCACACATATGAACTTTGAGAAATTTCAGTCACAGTGTATGTTACAGTTATAATGCAGTCTTGCAAACTGAGTCATATTTTTGACAGGAGACCTCATGAACCGACTCAGCCTCCAGGTGTGTACCAAATGGGTTCAAATGGTCTTCTCCATGAACACATGTGAAATTTGGGTATAGATGGAAAAGGTACAAAGAAATTCTGGAATAACCAAAACCAATCTGAAGAAGCACATGATTTGGGGCAATACACATAAAACCTTTTTTAAAAATCTCTCTCAATGTTCCTTAGTAGGCAAGGCCCCACTCCTAGTCCCAGTCTCTGGAAGTAGCACAGTGAACACGGAATCCCCAGGCAGACCCAGAGGCTGGCTGGAAGGGGCTGTGGCCAGGGAGGAGGTGACGTGCTGTAGGCTGCACTGGCCCTTCCCCAGATGTGCTCCATCTTCTCCCTGGCTCTTCATTGACAGGGGCTGGATGGTAAGGTAGAGAAAGCCTCTTGGGAAATGCATCTCTTTCAAAATAAAGGCACGGAAATTATGCATCAGAGGAATGTTCTGTCAGCATATTCACCCTAGTTTGGACAGGGTGACAGAATCACTGTAGGTCCCGAGGGCCCTCCCGCTCCCACAGCGGGCTCAGGCCAGGGCTAGTGCACACCATGAATCCTGTCTCACCGAGGAGGACGTGACTTCGGCTGGCGAGGCCAGGCTGACACCTATATACAGCCCATCTTGACCTGAGTACTTGAGCTCGCTGTTCTCGGGGTTAGTGCTTTCTCCTGCGCCAGACATCACCGGGGCACCCGCCTGGCGGAAGAAGGGGCAGAGAAGAGGAAAAAGAGAAGGGGAGAGAGTTATTGATGAATTTGTCAGGAGGCATTCTCCAGCTAGGTGATCATCTTGGGGGGCTGGGGTAGGGGTGGTATGGACAAATGAGTTGGGTGGTATAGCCGGAGCAGGGCCAGCCACTGTGCTGTGTGGTGCCATTGACCTAGCTCTGGAGGTCTGCGCACTCAGAGGCACTCTCTTGTTCTCTTCAGAACTCAGGGAAGTTACCACCTGGCAAGATATGCAGCTGGACAAAAGTAGAAAAGGAGGAAGCCTATTTGTAAAAAGTGCCAAACCCTAAAATCTCTGAAAGTGAAACCAGCCACACCACATAGGTAAATAGGCCCTAATAATGCCCACACAATCTAATCATTTCAAAGGAGAAAATGCAGAGCACTACACACACACACATACACACACACACACACACACACACACACACACACACACACACAGTGGAGCCACAAGGTTTAGCAATTATGTCAAAGTGTAAAAGAAAAAGCTGCAGTTCAGCAAGGCCTGATAAATGAAATTTTTTGAGCACTGATTTCACAGAAAATTAACCCACGCATACACAGGTTTTAATATCTACCTCATTTACCTTAATTCTTTCCCAGAAGGATGGGCTATGTTTGAAATAGACCACATTTTTAAAAAAATACTAACATCCTATATGTGTCATGATCATGGCAATTATTTCTTGAAGCAAAAGGTCACTTATCTCGTTTCATTCATTTCTTCCATCCAAATGAGAAAGGCCAAATAGAAAATATGATATAATTTAGTAGAATCAAACCAAAATAACTAAATCATTAGTTTGAGATCATTAGTTAGATTAGTTTGAGAAAACTGCTGCATTTGACTTTTAAAAAGTATTCTGGCCATAATCACTTATTTTTTAATCCTGCCTTTTTCCTTCTAAAAGCCCAGAAGCCCATTATTTCTTTCCTGTTTTCAGAGTTCCACCCCATAAACGACTGGATACTTGTTTTTTGACACAAGTACTTTTTAAAGCATTCCTTTTTTACGTATACAGTCTCATTAAATCCTTAAAACGTATATAGCTGAATTGATGTCACATCCACTTCAGAGAAACACAGAGCACCAGACAGACACAGGCTGAACTGAATCAAAGATGGTGTGGTGAGCCCTCTTAGCTCCACTCAGGGCCTGAAAGTAAACGTAGTCCTTCTCTCCCCTGGATAAACTCTGGTTTTCTCTCTCTCTTTAATCTTCACAGTGTCCTCATGAGGCTGGGAGGAGGGGCTCAAGGAAGTCTAACCATGTGACACCACATCTGCCCATGCAAACTTCCTCCCAGCTGGATAGATCAAATCCAGCCCCACAGGTATCCAACCCTTCCCTTTCCTTGCAGAAATGAGGGTTTGTAAAAATCCAGCAACAAAGGTATCCCTACATTCAAAGTTCTTTTTAAATAACACAAATATAAAAAAAAAAAAAACTAAGCATTTTGGGTGCATGGAAATGCAATTTCAAAAGTCACCGAGATGTCTAAAATATTAAATAAAAACTTGCGAAATTTTTGGAATAGCAGAAATCCCTCCAAACACACTGAAGGGATGGATTTGGTTACACGTATAAATATGGTATTAACCTTGGCCCTTAAAAATTCAGAGCCTCCACTCTGAGCAAAGCTATTGCAGATCCAGATTTAATCCCCAAAGAAATAAACAACAGGAAGATATGAAATTACAAAACGACTCTTCATTTTAGAGTCTTTCATTAGCTATCATATGACTAATAAGAGTTCCTTTATAAATGATTTGTGCCACACTCAACTTTGTATTGATCTATTTATTCCCCCACAAAATCACATCTGCATTTATCTGACCAAATCTGACTTCAGCATAGCAAATGCTATTCTCTGAAATGAAGAGGGTACCTGGATTGGCCTAGGAAGCAGCCCATCTCAAATGGCCAAAAGTGCAGAGATAGCAGGGTGGTCTGTTGTCACCACAAGTCAGCAACAAGGAACATTAGCAAGGTACTCATGAGATCTGTGCACTGGGATGGTGAGCCCCCAAAAAATAGTCACTCCCTGGACAAGCTCCCAGGCCACACAAGGAGCCAGGACACATACCTACTTTAAAGTAAGACTGTTCAACTGCCTATCATAAGTGCCAACTGAGTGGCTGAGACAGGGAGGTAAGGAAAGAGGTCCTAAAAGGAATCAGAAAGGAGAAAGGATTCCTGGGGAAGGGCCAGAGTTAGCCGGCATGGTGTGCACTAGTGTGGGCTTTCAAGTGCTCTGCTGGTTCTGCCACCTACTGAGTGTGGTCACCTCCATGAGCTTCCTCCTCAGTAACTGGCCCTTGTCTTACCTACCTCAGGTATGGTTGTGACAATTAAATGAGATGTTGTAAAAGCATCAGCCTGCTGCCTTTGCCATGTTCACCATGCCATAACGGTAAGCCATCATTACTGGCAAGGAAAGGGTGTTCTGCATGGGAGGCATGCAGGACCTGGGAGCCTTTCCACAAGAAAAGCCACCTAAAACAGAATGGTTAAGCAAGGGAGTTGAAAGAGAATGTGGGAGAGGTAAAGCAAAAGGCCTGACCTAGAACTTTCTGTGCCTCGGTTTTCTTACCAGAAAGTGCAAATAAAGAGGATATATATATGTATGGTTGTTGCAAGAATTAATTTAGTTAATATTTATAAAGCCTTTACAAGTGTCTGACAATAGGAAAGACTACATGAGTAAATAATATTAGTATTATTATTGTTGTTAAGGTTAACGAGTATAGACCTGATTCCATCCTTCAACAGGTGAGTGAACTGCAGTCATCAGTGGGTAGGAGCAACAATGGGAACCCATCCATAGCTAAGTGAAAACTGCCTAAACAATCACCTTATTCTAATTGTTACTGACAGCTCTACGCAAAGGAGAAGCAAGGAGCTTGTTTCCACAGCTCTTCGAAAGGCTCACTAGCCATTTTAAAATAAGCCACATTAAAGAAATCTTTATATTTATAATCTGAATAATATTTTTGTTACACTTGAGCAATAATCCCAAAAGTTACCAGCTGTGATGCCTAGTCTTAGTTTATATTAAAATGTTATGCTTTGTGTCAGGCCAAGACTTTTACTGTCAAAGGGCAGGGAAACTCCAAATTATAGGAGATGAGCTCATAAAAATTATATATATATATATATATATATATATATATATATATATATATATACACATATATACACACACACACACACACACACACATACATACATACATACTCACCTGATATCAAAAGCAATATCTGACTCTCTCGGAAAAAAATGAAGCAAGTACTTGTACCCAAAGCTTGAGAATCTTATTTGTAAATGAGGCTACATTATTTAAACATAAAAGGCTACAAGTAAAACTTTTATGTATGTCAATTGTACCTCAATAAAAAATAAGATTTTTGTGTAATAATACATGAGATCATGATGAAATTGTGATAACCCCAGTACCCTCATCCATGGTCAGTGGGGTTATATTCTAGTACATGCCTTAGAAAGCAGTTAGAGCCATCAAGAATGTTATACACTACTTAACTCTGTAAATTTTACCTCTGGAAATATATTATAAGGAAAGAATTCAAAGGAAGGGAAAGGCTCTGTTGCAGGTTTACTTATAATAGTGGAAACCATGGAAATAATCTAATGCCTAATAATATGGGGATGGTTTGAAAAAGCAAGGCACATCCGCTTAATGAACTATTATGTAATTATTAAAAATAAGATCATGTAGCATAATGGAAAAAATTCTGTAATACATTGTTAAGTGAAAAAAAGCAGGATATAAATTTTATGCTTATATTATAATTATAAAGCGTCCATGCATGCACAAGAGTATTTCAAGCAAACTCAGGAGGGCATGTGGGGCAGGGGACTATCTTAGAGGGCCCAACCTATTAGCCATCTATGCCTTTCTGAATGCTTTAATTGAATGGCATAGTACAGTCTAACTTTGGGGGAAGAGTAGAGGACACTAGCACCAGAACCATGGGGCACTTGAGGGATGATCCAGCCTGGACGGAGCAGCATGAAACACAGGGAAGAATCAGAGTGGAGTCACTAACAGAAAAGGGAGAATCAGAAGGGGCCTCTTGCACCTCTGAAGCCACCTGACATAGGTTGGAACCTGATTAGCTGTGCCCACACGATACACAGTCCCACAAGTTAAAGTGCTGAACACCTGCATGGGTTCACCAGTAAAACCTGAGCTTTGAAACCGGTATTCTAAGTGTAGAAGTCCAGAATTGGCCTAATTCTCCATAAGAAACCTAGCTCCTCATATCATTTTTCATCTTAAGTGCCTTTTTCTTCATTGGTGACATCAAGAGCTACCTATTGAGAATCAATACAGTATCAGGAGAAAACCAGGAAAAATTATGTATGACCCTGGACCCAGCACACACATATAAAAACACAAGTACAAATTTTAATTGGTTAATATGTTTTCCCACATCTTATTCAACCCTTCAAAGGACTTTAGTTCAGAACACAGACATAGCAAAAAACAGGCATTTCGCTGACCTAAACCAACTTAATCTACCCAGTGTTTCTGAACAACAGGAGAGAATAGTGCTTGGGAATGCCCACGGCGAAACCATCCTTCCTCCTTTCTGCTGGCAGCTCAGACAGGCACAGGCGGAGGTCCTCTCTCTCTGATCAAAGTGCAATGTGAGGGTGGAGCAGAAATCTGTTCTGTGTTTCCATTCACAGCTTATCTGCCCTCCACCCTCCCACAGACAACTGAAAATGGAGGCACTTCCTGTTGAAAAAAAATGTGTTATCAGCACCAGACTCAGCCTGGGCTTAGCACTGAAAGCTGTCCAGGTTAGGTGGGAGAGGATAGACCGGCAGAGCAGCTGGGCTGGAAAACTCCCTCCTAAAGGAATAAATGACTTCAGGAACAACTTGGCTGCTTCAGACCAGGGCATGGAAAATATCTACTAGCTGTGAAGAAGGCACAGTTCATCTTTAGATCACCAGATTTTTTTTTTCCGCGATGGGAATAAAAGCATTTGCTTATTGTCAGACACATATCTAAAACGTCAAGGATTTCTGATTGATAAACTCATATAGTCAATGCCCAGCAATGTCTGGCTCATTGTGGACTCACCAACATTATCAGTTCTTTCTTTTCCTTTACTCCACAAATTCCATAATAAGCAGGCCCCGACAGCCTCCAACAGAGGTGCTCACGTAAGCAGCTCTGGAAAGGCAATATCTCTGAGCAAAGGAAACTCTTAAAGGACACAGCCTTTCCAGAATAACATAGGTTCTCCGGCTTATGAATTATAAACATACATTTCATTTTGGAGGAAGAAATTAAAAAGGAGTCAATGGGGATGTACTCAGTCTTCCATGTTATAATCTCTCTTAATGCAGCCTCAATCTGAAAAAACTAAACACTGCACCCCAGGCTGGTTGAGGGTGAGTGTGTGATCATTTCCAGAGCATGTGACTTTGATGATGATCATTTGCCTGCCGCCTTAGCTCGAATTCAGACTGTTGGCTTCCATGGTCTCTGATCTGTCCTTCCTACACACCTAAATAAATTTGTGGTTACAACTTTTTCTTGTGAGGAGAAGCCAGCCGTCCCTCATTGTCAAAACTCTCTTCTCTGCTTGTGTAACCTCTTACATTAGACTCTCAGAGAGCTTTACAGCAGCCTTCCTCAAAAGAAGATATAAAAACTACGTTAAGTTCCAACAAAGAAGAAAACCTTTCAGACAAATCCAAATTTCCTCCCTGGTAACAACACTCATTTCAGTTTGGATGGAGGTAATAGGACCAGACACAAAAGTGATTCAATAATAATTTGAATCACAAATGTCAACACAAGGAAGATACACAAACACACAAAGGTTCTGTCTCTTCCAAGACATGTAAAAATCATCAATCACAACCAAAACCTCTAATTCTTCCATAACAGCTCAAATAAAACAAGAGAACACGAGCACTTCCTCTTTCAAGAAGGGAGAGAGTCATGGTCACCTCAGCTGATGACCTAATTCGGTTTTTAGCAAAAGTTATCTTTTTTGTAATTTAACAAATTCCTTGCTGGAGAGCTCGCTGACTGCCCCCTTGACCCCTCTTGCCCCTTTTAGGCCTCAGTAAACTAGGTTATAGCCATACTCTGGGAGTATGGAGAAAAGAACAATTCAAGGAGAAAAGAACAATTCTATACACACAGTGTCCTCTGGGCAGATGAGCAAATAGTTTTACACATCAGTACACACTCAAACAGCAAGTATGTTGCAGTGAAGACAGGTATGGCCCAAAGTTTATAAGTATTCTGGGACTGTCAGTAAAATATTGATATACAAATATAAATTGCAGCGGAGAGGGTTTGTTCTACAACTTGAAGTCACTGACATACTAAAGAAAAGTTGTTCTGAAATGAATCAAAATGATGGTTCTTTTCTAACCTTTGAATTAAGGGGCAAAGGATCCTGAGGCAAGATTTAAAACCTGGTAAATTATGATCTTTTATAACAAAAAACCTGATGAATTTATGATCTTTTAGGAGATTGGATGAGCATCTTAATCCCATCATCTCAATTAGAGAAAGCATGCCATGGTCTCAAGAATCAGGCAGCATTTATAAGAAATGCATTATGAAAGTATGAAGTATCATAAGGAATAAAAAATTATTGCTATCACAGAAATAAAAGTAGTATTTTTAAAATAGTTACTTCGTTAACACAATAGCTCTACATCTCTTAATTTCCCACATTAGGAAAGTAAGAGTTTATTTCTAATGTCATCGGATGAAAAAAAAAAAATGCCATGCAAAGAAAGCACACCACTATTAACTTCGAAGATTAAATAGTGCTATTCTTCTTGAGCTTCAAAGAGGTCTGCTGGCATCTCCCACTTACAATATACAATACTCCTAAGGACCAGATGGTAGGAATTACCTTTCCCCTTTAGAAGGAGGGAAACGGAGGCTCTAAAAACCTCGTCAGCTTACACACACAGAGCTGCAGCTAAGCGCCCGGCTGCCTAAATCTGTTTCCTTCCAGCTGCTAATCTGTAAACCCCCAGAATAAACTTCAGACCATATCCCAGCTTCACCATCAATCAAGCAACTAAACTGAATGAGAATTTAAAATTAAAAGTATTTGTGTTTAATAAGATAAAAATGATTGTGGAGTGTGTGCCCCAGCTCTGGTGAAAGAAACCGTGGATGCTCACAACGACCAAGAGGGACAGCACACCTACTCAGTCAGCATTCAAATGTCGGCAGATACTGACTCAGAATTGTTTACTCAAGAGGCTTCCACAGGACATCAAAGTCAATACTTGTTGTTTATTTACTCGAATCTTTCTTAAAATCTGAGGTTGATAAAATAATTTCTGTGCGCTCAGTCTCATAAATTTGAGTATGATAAGTAGGAGAATTATAAATCATCATATAGGCCAAGACCTATCTTTGGAGATGCTTTGTTTTTAATTATTAAAATTTCAGAGAAAGTTAACAGGTGGGTCTAAACATGAAGAGAGCTAACAGGGTGTGTTTAATTCATATCCATTAGATCTTCAGATTGCTAGTAACTCTTCTGGCAGACATCCATGAAATGCATAATAAATTACTTTTGTTCCAGTAAAGGAATTCATTTTCTTCGAAGATTCATTTAGCAATAACATTTCAGAGCATTCTAAGCCAGCTTTCTTAAATTTGGCCATGTTTTCCCGTAACAGTATTTCAAGTTTTGTGACAATTTTGTATATTCTTAGAGGCAAAGGGGAAAAAACTGCAAAGAATCTATAATCAACAAAGAAAAGTTGTATCCTGAGATGAAGCCTTCTAATATGAGCCCATACAAAAAAAACAAAAAACTTTCTCCCCACACTTATTCTTTACCTAGTATTCTGGTTTTTAGAGTGTGATAAGGAGTTACTTATTAAATAAACCACAATCCTATGATAAAGTGGGTGGACATATACATTATAAACTATTTAAAGAGCAATACAGTTTTACTCTTTGCTAACATACATACAAAGCCATCAGATATTAATACAGTACCATGTATTTCTAACTACTCCTTCTTACCTCCTCCCTGTGACACATGCGCGTGCACAAACACACACATACAAAAAAAAAAGAGGGAAGTCTAGAAAAGGCCTTGAGATCAAAAGGAAAATATGCAAACTCCACATACTTCAACGTTCCCTGCCAGGGTGACGTGTGACTTTCACAGTGAAGGCCAATGTGGTCAGACAGGAACGTGAGTGATTAGAAGGGGCTGTGAAAGAAGAAAGAAAGGGAGCCTGGCACATAGTGAGCGTGAAGATAAAATGCCAACAAAATATTTATGTTCATGGCTTGTAGCAAGTGGCAAGTGGGATATTAATAACTATGATGATTGGTCAACTCCTGGGAGCGCTAACAGCCTGGTCTGGGAGGGAGGAGACGTCGGTTCCAGTCCCGGCTTCAACACGAGTTTGTTTTGTGACCTTATGGAGTCACTCCGGGTCCTGGTTTATAAATGAGGCAATAATAAGACATAACCACAAGACATAAGACCCTTGTGGGAGATTAATGACTTTTAACTCTCTTTTATTCATTTAGAAAAGAGTATCTTGAACTATAAACTCTGGGGGAAATGGGCACTTGCTTATTTAAAAATGTTTTTGTCAATGATTTTATCAAAATTAACTGAAGATAGTTTGAATATTCTGAAAAGTTCCAACTTAGCACTCACTGTATGAATTTAAATTATACCATTAGAAGGATTTTAGTACTGCAATCTTATATTTAATATTGTAACAGAATTTTATAATCATATTAAGTACATCAACAACAGTAAATTTGACTGCCTATTTTTTTCATTACCCAACTAGCATAGTCTTAGTACTGTAACACATTTTATTAGTAAGTATAGTATTACTAAGAAAATTTATATAATATACCTTATATATTTGGTTATAAGCAAATCACTTTTCTAATGCTATTTTCCCACCTGAGTTCAGTGGAACAATATTTTATGCTGAAATCACTCATCAAAATTAGTTGGATTTCATTAAGAAAATGTTATTCCTTCTTCTAAAGATTTCAATATCACATATATTATCATTAATCTAGCATGCCATAGTGATAACAATATGGATTCTGCATCTGCCAGACCTGTGTCCAAATCAAGCCCTGTCTCTTAATTTGATACATAATCTTGAGCCTGTTACTTACCTTCGAAGCTCCCAAAAAAATGGAAATGGTAATAAAAACACCTTCTTAGTAGAGTAATAATTAGAAATAAAAGAGAAAATGTACATAAAACACCTAGTACATAAGTGGTATTGACAGAAGCTAGTTTCCTGACTTCCTGTGTCCACTATCTTATAAACAAGAAAGCATGGGAAAGGGAGAAAACACAAAAGCAAGAGTATGGTGATAAAAAGAAAGACTGCACTATTGTCTAGCTTTCAAGGACTCTAAAGCTTTTGTGGAATAGTCAAGTTAGAAGCTCAGCAATAATTTTTTGTTCCTGTTTCAGTGGCCTCTTGAATTAGATACCCTCTTCATAGTCAAGTTCCTCTAAGTGAAAGCATATTGTGCATGTCTTTCATGGATGTACTTTTCAGCTATTTAACTATTATAGGCACAGTTAATAATAATAGAAACTATTATTTTGTGGCCAATCATATGCCATGGTATATCCAAAGTTCAATTACTTGGAGAAAAAGACAGTGGAATATAAATTTGCTAATAAACTACATGACTAAAGTGCTTTACAATTTTCATTAAAGGATACAAATATTAATACATTAAAATCTATAAAACGAATTTTAAATATTAACCTGAAAAGTATCTAACTAACCTTCCTTCAAAAGTCTTATAAAGACATCCAGATACCCTAACAACTATTAGTCCCTAAATCACTGCCTGTTGGCTACAAGCACTTAACTGTGTGCATTAACTCTTTCAAAGCACTTCTAGAACAAGATTTAGCACAACACAGCTAGGAAGTTTGCCTTCTGACAAGGTCATTGAATAAGGTTATTTATTCTCAAGGGGTGAAAACAGGTCTAGCTAGCGGGGAACACAGTATCCCAGAAGAATCAATGAGACAAGACTGAAGATATCTATTTGAAAGGAAGAAAATGACCACAGGGTGCATCAGGCCCACCCAACAGGCACAGAACCAGCCAGTGAGAAACCTGAGATGAGGTTCTTGCCTCAGTCTAAGACCTCTGCTTCTCTTTTTGAAAGTTTATGCTAGCATTTGTTTACATCAATTATCAAAATACTCCCAGCTAAGAATGTTTTAATTTTTGGAATCTAGCTAGAGACAGAAACAGATTTGTCACTGCGGTGGGAGTTAAGAGAAAGCCCATCATTTGTAAATGAAAGTAGTTTGGGCCCTACTTCAGGCTAACTTGATATTAATTTGAAATCATTTCAAAGATGTACGTTCTGTCTACTTTTCCAGCCTCATCTCTTGCCTTTGGCTTCTTACGTTCTGCACTCCAGCCATACTTACTAAACCTCCTAAAACTATGTCCCTGAAGTACCAGAGATACCATGCTCCTCTTCTTCCGGGAGAACTCTATTCCATTATTTCCCCTGAAAAAACCCTACCAACTAATTCGAACTTCCTCTACTCTATAAAGCCATTTCCAAATCCAGCTAGCAGTCAGAACCCACTACTCCCTCCTTTTGCCTCCTACTACTTTGTCATTCATTTAACAGCACTTCCAAATCTAACCAACAGCAAGATCTGCCCACACCTGCCCCCACCAGTATCACCACTTTATGAACAATATGAGGTTAGGGATATTGTTTTACTAAGCCGAAAACAGGGCCTCCCATAGTGAAATGCTTCTTAAATGTAACAACAACCATATAACAGTGGCTATATAGTTCTATATAGAACTATAGATATATAATTCATCTCCGTTTATTTCAACATTACATGTGTGATGATGACTTCAACATATAATTGCAGTTTTAATACAAACTTAAGAAGATTTTAATTTTTTAATCATTATTTATAGGACTATTTTTAGGCAGCCAAATATGTTCAATGATTTATTTCCAGACATTAAGTCTTATTGTTTCATCCCCAAATCAATCTTTACAGTTCCAAATAAAATTTAAAAATACCTTTATCTAATAAAACTTGGGGATTTATAAAGTTTATAAATATAAGATATTAAATACATGTTCTATCATATGATATATACATATTCTACATTGTAGGAACAAAGTACATGTATACACATTATATATACATACATATAGAGTATTCTCCATGTTTACAAATTTTTAGTTATACGTCATTGGAAGAATAGACTATTTATAGACTATTAAACCTTATTAGGGATTGATGAAATAAAATGTTACTATATCTCCCTCCTAAATAACAATAACCAAAAAAACCCTATAAGACAACTCAGTCAATAAGTGGAATTCAATAAAAGATTTAAATATTCTTACACTCCACCAAAAATATAAATGTCAAAGAAAATCTGATGTCTATTTAGATCAACCAATTAAACATTTTTCAGTAAATCTACACATATGAGAAAATTTTAAACAGAATCAAAGACTACTTTGGGAAAATTTACCTTTAAATTCAAAAGTCAAAAATAATCAACTGCCTATCAAAAATTAAGTTTAACACATGTCTTAGCAAACACAAAAAACTCCAAATGATTGAGACCTGGGCTAGTTTAATCCGGGGCTGCATGGCACTAGGTCTTCCTGATCTTACATAGGAAACAAACTGCCCTCTCTGCCTCCAACACACACACACACTACACACGCACAGCCTACAAAAAGAGAAACTGAGTCATGAGGTAGCTGAGTCAGCAACCTGATGACCATCAGAAGGAATGTCTCCTTTTTTCCCAGGCAGAGGTCCAATTAAAATACAAGGTAGCAACAAGTACATACGGCAAACATGCAAAAAAGTAGAAGAAATAAGGCTTCTGAACAGTGCAAAAATTACTTTCTTAATCTCTGGATAGAGAATGTGGCCTCCAGGTTCCTGTCTTCCACTGGGAGTATGCCTAACATTGCCCTTTGTTTTATGGCTCGATTGTCCCTATTAAAGTAGGATATCCGCACCTACAGCCTTTCACAAAATCCTATAAGCAGTCAGTCCCAACACCAACTGCCTTCCAACATCATAAACCATGACCAAAACGGGAAAATGACACATTTGCCCTTCACAAATGCTTCTGCCAGCTGCTCACAGGTAACTCCTTCAGGATGTTCCTTACAGCTCCTCAAGCTGCCATGCTGGCCATGCACGGTAAGACCCAGCCCACCTATAGAAGGCTCTGAAAAGTACTAAAGGACCAATGAGCACATGACTAGCATGCCTTGGTAGTGACCTGGAGAAACCACTGGAGTCTATAATTATTCTCAGAAAGGGAGAGCTTCCAAAGGTAGTCAGCAGGTTGGCTTCTGCCAAGTAGGCCTAGTTCCCCACAACAGGCACCTTAGGTAAGGGCTGATAGAAATATCCACGATGGATTCACCATCAGGAGAAATCCTGAAACCCAGGTGCCAGACCAGTGCCTGTAGAGCAATGGCCAGGAGGAGTAGGTCCCTGGAGGGAGTAGAGGAGGGCAGGCAATTCACCCTCCCACACACCCCCACCTCATCCCACTCCACCCCATCCTCAGCAAGAGTTGCCCCAAAGCTTTTCTGAGGCTGCCCACTGCTCACAGGGCTGGTTCCCTGGAGGCTGCCCAGCCTACAGAAGTGATGGGGGCTTGCAGCAAAAGACCTTGTAAGGAATCACTCTCAAATTCCCCCAATTTCTAAAATCCTGTTGCTTTGCCTTCTGGCCTCTAATAGGAACTGAGCAGTCCTCTGAATGGCACTGGCCGACAAGCCACCTCCAATGTGCTGGGTCCCAGGTGAGAGATGCTGAGACACCAAAGCAGCCACGGGACAGACTGCAGAACTTCTGAGGTCCCTCTTCCAGAAAGGCCAGGGCCAGACTCTGTCACTGTTTTTCCCCCTGTTCCTTCCCTGGGAGGACAACTGATTGGACTTGCAAATAGCCAGTTTTGAAATTTCACATCACAAAACCACAAGAGCAAAATGGATTCCACCTAGACTTGCAAATAGCCAGTTTTGAAATTTCACATCACAAAACCACAAGAGCAAAATGGATTCCACCTAACAGGGTTCCAAGACCCCAAAGCCCATTGTTGGGCAAATATCTCTATTTCTGTGCCATTCATCATTCAAATTTGGCTTTTGTCATGCTTAAGCTAGACTGTATTACCAACAAAAGTGACTTGGAGCTGGCAGCAACCCTAATTTCAGCCAAAACAGACGGATGCTGAGGCCAAAAACCTGCCTGCTCCCTCAACACTTTAGAAAACCACAACATTGTTTTGCCTCATTGAGCTACATAATTGCTTCTGAGGATTCAGGGCATAATAAAAATTATTTTTAAATAACTTTGATCATTTCATTTCCCCACAAACAACTGTCCTATTTACCACTGTAGACCATTAAAATTACATCTAACCCTCCTGTAAAAACATCATACAACAGAGTCCATCTTTATAAAGGCCAGAAACATTCTTTAACCGTGTCTGCGACAAACAAAAACGACCAAAAAGGCTTTTTCCCTTGTGAAACTCTGATCAAACTTGTCTCATTTAAAAAAAAAAAAAAAAAAAAAAAAAAGCTCAAAAAAATTTGAGTCAGAGAACAAAGAAAGAAATACTGTTTTAAGCACAGTTCAAAATTGTTTTAAATGTTTAGTTTTTGTTTAAGGCAATAATACAACAAAAAGAAACTAGCTTGGTGGTTTTCAAACCCTGGTTGAAAGACAGACACCGCAAGTGCAGCAGTTTCAATTTCACCTGCCCTGCTGATTCAAAAACACAGATTTCCAAGCCTCACCCCCAGAGACTCTGACTCCAAAAATCCAGGGTAGGACCCAAGAATCTGTAGTATTTCAAAGTACCCCAAATAGGGCAAAACTAAATGTAGGAAACAATTACTAAGTAAATAAGGATTTAATGCTGGTGTTTAGTCCTACAGTAATCTCAAGATACATAACCCTACCATCACCCAGGGCACACCATACGGTCCAGCTGCCCAGGCCCTACTCAGTGAGACACAGTCATTTTTGAAAGAGCATTCCAGAAAAATTTGGGAAACAGTAGGGTGGGAAATGCTCTTCTCTTGAGAAAAACTGAGTTTCAATCACAGTTTTACAGAAACTAACTCTGATCTTCACAAAGACTCATGTTCACAAATCAAATTGCTCACAGCTTTGTCGATAGGCTGAAAGAAGCCTGTGTACAATTATGGTGCATTTGAAGAGAGCAAGGCCTTTCAGCAAGAGGACAGTTGGATGAAGGCAGATCAGTGAATATAGCAGCACATGGTATGTTATCATGGGAAGATGACTTTTTTAAAAAGGAAGAGAGGGAAGGAGGGATAGAAGAAAGGAAGAGTAGGGAAAAAGAAAAAAGCTAGAGTTTATATGATAAGGAAAACCAATTTTTTAAAAAAAGTCTAGATGGTTGTCGATATATGAAACCACTGAGCTGGTAGTTTTTCTGATCTAATATATATACGTGCGTGTGTGTGTGTGTGTACACACACACACACACACACACACACACACAATTCAGACAAAGGCCTGGAAATAAAATAAAGCATTCAAACCAAACTTCTCATTTTTACTTGGGTTAACCTAATCACAAAAATATGATATAGATCTTAATTAAGAGGTTTGTAAAGCACTTAAGTTTGTCAGTTTGTTGACATTTAAGTATAATTTCCTCTAAAAACTATTCTTAGGTATCAGCTAACTAAACTAAACTGTTGGTTTAGATTATTGTACCACCAGATAAGATAAAATTTGAGATAATATATAAGGGAGCTACTCACTAGTTTAGAAAGAGTCTATGCTGTTTTAACACTTACCCCTGAGGCTGTAGGTTGTGTTGTAGGAGAAGTATTTTTGCTGCAATCATCTGAGTTAGAAGAGGTGGAAGTTGGAGTCATAGGAACAGAATTATTGCTATTACCTGTGAGTCAAAATTAACCTCATAAATATACATATACACTACTGTTAAGGCTAGCAAATACTTTACAATCAAATAGCATTTTATTATATTTACCAGAGCAAGCCTTTGACTTATTTATGTTCTTAGGTTTTCGTTTCCTGGTTTGAATCCCCTCTTTTTTCATAGCAAGCGGTCGAGGCACCTAAAAAAAATTCACATAGTCCTTACATTTAATAAATATTGAAGAAAAAACAACCTTTAACACAACATCAATACTAAAGCCCTCATTTAAAAGAGCTTGGCATAAAGTTCAATCCAATTTTTATACACACTCAATAGATTCCAACTGCACAAAGACTACACACTTCTCCATCAAATACTGAGATTCCTTTAGAGAAAATGGGGTGATTTGCCAGGAAGAAATTATTCCTTCAATTAATTTTTATTGTTTTAAACAATTTCAATTATAGTGTAAAACCACTGAATGTGTATTTTTATTTGAAAGAGATAATGTATTCTCTTCCTCCTACATATACAAGGTTACTTTCCTTAGGATTGATGTTTATATTATTTTGTGTTATCCTTAAAATGAAGCACAGAATCTTTCTAACTATAACTATCAAATACATTATTATTCTTTTGTATAAATGTATTTAATTGCATTCAAAACTTTTAAATGAACTGGTTATTGTGCATTACTAGTTGGTTCCATGCTTTTTTTCTCTGCAGTTTTTTAAAGGGTTACTACCATGTTAAATTCTAAAATACATTTTTCACATTTTAATCTCTAAAATCTGAATGTCTTACAATGGACATGTGACATCTTAATTGGCATTTTTTTTGTTTACTAGTATGCAGAATAATAGTTTCATATAATTAATATCCTAGATTCAAAAATATGCATACAGAAAACCAGATTTCCCATTTTCATCATCTCTGTATTGTTGATTATTTTCTTAACTAAAGCTACGTACTAACTATAATAAATATATATACACATGAGAATATGTGGCGCACCCCATGGAGTTTCATGTAGAGTCCACAAGCATTGCACACAGGTTCACCCTCAGCGTTTCTGCGCCACAAAGTGGTGGTTGTGGTGCGACAGTTGGCACAGGACAATCCAAGCCGCCGGGAGGAAGGCTATAAAGCAGCACAAAAAGTTAGTATGTAGTCTGTAAGTGATTTTTATGTATATGATACATACATCAATGTATCGTGTCCCTATCATCAACAAACGTGTACCTTGTTATTATAAATAAGAGGTCCCTTGAGAAAAGAAATTTGAAATGTAATTAAGCTGACCTTCCCGGACCAACAATAGTGTGCTCAATCCCAAGCATATAACTATATGTTCCAAGATATTATAGAATAACCAGGAAGCAATCACAACGTTGGCCAATAACGACACTCACTGTCGTCAGAGGTCAGATATGAGCGTCATGAAATGCAATAAATCACAACCAATGTGTTAAGTGACTTTGGGCAGCTTCTGCTTCACCTGAAAACTGAAGGTACTTAGGTCTATTTCTCAGATATGCACAGAAGAATAAACCAGAAACTTTAGAAGGGCCTATATACATTAATAAAAATAGATTTTGGAAAATGTACAAATTTTTGTCAAAAAAAATGAAAATTTAACCCAGAATGGCAAAAATCTAACTTTGTTTCAAATTACATAGATAGGCAAATTAAAAACAAAAACAAAAAAACAAACAAACAAAAAACAAACAAAAAACAGTGCCATGACTTCAGTAAAAAACCTATAGGGGTAAACCCAAGAACCAAAGCAAGATGAAAGTTATAGAATTTGGTAAGTGAGCTACACTGATTAAGAAAAGAAATTTAAGAAAAGAAGTCAGAAAGAATGTACAAATAAAAAGTGAGCACGTATTGAATATTCACAGATTAAAGGATAGGGATTTCCAAATCCTTTGCTGGCAAATTTAAAAGATAAAATTGAATTTTGCATTTACAATTCACATCCTGTGGTATTACTTTAGCATTGCTCTTTACAGATAAAAACAAAGAGACACTGGTAAGCTTCTTAGCACTACAATATTTTAAGAAGTCAGAACTAAGAAAAAGAATCAATTTGACTTTTGGTTGAAATGAATACGCTTGTCTGACAAGAGAACTCTTTGCGAAATTGCTTTGCTAAAATGATGAAAACAAAACCTTATACATCAGGGCTTTTTTTTTTTTTTTACGGTAAAAGAAAATAATTTCCTAGGAGAGCACTCCTTCCTCTTAATAAATCTGAAATCAGTGAACTAGGGACAGGAAGGTTCATTTTATGAACAGGTCATTTATGACAGTTTCCAGTGGAATTTGGAGCCAGTGTGGAACAAACTTTTTATCAGAATTTGCCATTATAACAAAGAACTTTATGACTGTCAACTGCAGATCATAAGTAAAGCCAGTCCTCATAAACATGTGAAATGAAGGTGAATGGGTTATAAAAGTTCCTTGTAACAAGTGATCTCAGTTATGTTCATCACCGACAAGGAATTCAAGTTACACCATAAATCTTTTATTTTGCAATGTGTTACAAGTTCATATTCACAGTGATTGGTTCTGTACTGCTGGCTAAACAAACTTGGGTTCAACATTCTATTTCTAAGGTAGATAACTAAGGTAGATCATTAAAACCATAATTAAGAATCCCACAAGGAGAACTAATTGATAGGCACACCCTTCAATTGGTATCATTTATAACCTATTTACAAAGCACATTGGCTGACCTGGGTTATTGCCAAGACACCTGCCACGCAGAAGGAAAACTAATCATTTCAGAATGTTAAAATTTTTTTTTCTGCTATTTTTACTGGTAAGGACACAAAACAAATGGTACTATCTAAATATGGATGTTACTAGATCAAATTTATGCAACTAGAACTTAAATGGCTACTATTCTACCAGTTTTTTGCTCAGTCTAGAGAAAATGTTACCTTTCCGAGCTCAGCTAGTACTCAGCTCAATGTTTCTTTCCAAAATAATAATAAAGTTTCATTGTTAATACATTGGCTAATAATACATGAGAACAAAGAACTACCTTGGAATATTTTCCAGCCACTACTTTCTTTTTTTAATATCATGCATGTAAGAAAACTGAAAACCAGAGGGAGTCAGGCACTGAAATTAGGGATGGCCTTTGAAGAAAACTTTAAGCTATGGGAGGTTGTAACAAGTTTAAGGCACATACACTCATTAAATTAACCTTGGCCACTATATTTTAAATGCATTAAAAACAAAAGAACCGTAAAACTAATCGGTTCTCCTTAAGGTGTCAGACTTACATTGTTATGCAATTTCACTCTAATCTATTTAACACAAACAACATGTGTAGCATTTGTTCCTGTTAATTAGAGTATAACAATTAAATAAATTACTTAGATACTTAAGATGTCTGGCATCTAACTGTTAAAAATTTTTACTTTAAAAGGTATTAGAGTATGGGTGCTTGGCTAAACAAATGTTAGCCTTAGAGTGGGGCTTGTGAAAGCTTTATTTTCTCTAATTACTACAGCAGTAAATACCCTCCCCTAAAAAGAAAAAACACATAACAATGACAATGAGATTAATCCCTGAAGTAAATCAGAATTCCTATACTTTAAACAATGGGAAAATGTGTTCGAATTAGCCAAAATCTTGTTTGAGAATACAGACTTATTTTTTCCCAAGTTCTATGTAGTTCTCTAAACAGCCAGATTTCAAAATGACAAAGGCTAGAGTAAATAAATTTTCACCAGACTCAAGGGCAATCCAAAAGACAGATGGAATTTGGGATTTGTTGTCATATTCTATCGGGGGTGGGGGGACGTTATAACGAGCATGGTTTTTCAGGAATAAAATCCAAACCAGACCAGAGTGAATTTACAATATACAAAGACATATAAATACAGGTTTTTGTACGTAAAAAAAAAAAAAATGGTAGCACCTTCCACCTTTCTTTTTTCCCCACCTCTCTCATTAAAAGATATCATTTCCTACGTTAATTAAGTATGTGGGGGGAAAAAGCTTTTCGATCCCCAGACGCCTGGGGATAACCTCCAGCCGGGCGCCAGAGAATGGAGAACGAAGGGTACAGCTTGGTTCCTACGCTCGCGCAGACCCCGGCGGCCCGGAGCCGCGCCGCACCTGTACCTGCGAGCGCGCCCGGGGCGGGCCGGCCGGCGGGCCCGGCAGCGCAGCAGCTGCGCCTCTCTGCGCGGGACCGCGGGGAGGGCGGCGCTCGCACTCACCACTCGCTTCTGCGGCTTGATGAGGGGCCGGCTGAGGCCGTTCATCTTGCTGTAGAGACCGCAGGCGTTGCACAAGTAGTGGCCGGTGCCGTCCCGCCGCCAGAGCGGCGTCTGGATGGAGCCGCAGTTCACGCACTCGCGACTCTCGGTCAGGTCCTCCAGCAGGTCTGCGGTGAGGGGGCAATAAAAGGCCGGGTGAGGCCGCGCCGCGCACCCCGCTCCTTGAGCCTCCCCGGACGACCCCCAGTACCCACAGTTCCAGTGTTGGCGACGCGCTGCCTGCTTCCCTGCCCGCGCCCTTCCCCACGGATCTTTCTGCCCAGCAGCCAAGCAAGGAGCCAGCTGGAGATGTCCCTATCTACCTGCTGACCATTCTCTGCACCCCTGGGCCTCCCAGTAAAGACCAAGCAAGTAAAGGAGACAGTGCTGGAAGCAGAGCCGAATCATTTGCCTTCTATCACCAAGCACCTACTGGTTGAGATGAGCTGTGAGGAGGTTGATTTGGGTCCCCTGACCCGTTCTTTACGGCTGTTCCCAAGCTTTTCAGAACTAAAATCCATCATAATTACAGTAAGCCACTTGCCAAACCGGAGCAAGCCATACAGTATTAACACTGATAGCTGACCCCGCTCCAGCCCACAAATATCCCAGGACAGTGAGGATGCCTTCTTTTATCTTTCTTCTTTCTTTTAAAAGTATGTACTGTATCTGCCACCCTTCCTTTTCCCCAGTTAAAAAATCAAGTTTGAATTAGAAATACTGTTCTTGGGCATTTACGTCAATTAATTAGAAAATAACTCAGGTCTCTTCAAGGGAAAAAAACGCACTAACATTAATAGGCACAGAGATAAATGTTAAGTTTTATTTTCATGCTGCAAAGATCAACACTAAAATATTGTTTTTGAAGTGAGTCTAATTAGAGCTATCAGCAAAATTGCTACAAACGGTTGATATTTTATTGGTTCAGAAAATCACTAAAACTGTCCCCGTGCTAAATAAAACTGTTTCCTATTTTCCTACACTAAAATCTCAATTTACGCAATCTTTCTAAATTGCGTTTATTTTGCTATTTGGTCAGTTTTCAGAGTTGAGAAGTAATGTAAACCTGTTAATTAAAAACAATCTTGAGTAAATGGTGTAACATTACTTTTCCTAAATTGGTTAAATATGAATGAAAAAATATCTAAAATAAAGAGATTAAGTACTTTTTAAATAGACTTAAAAATAAATATCTTCTCTATTTAGAGTTATTTATATTATAGCGGGTTTAAATGTTCCAATTTGGCTGTCTTTAAGGAGCATTTCTGAATCCATTTTTAAAGTAGATAAACATTACACTTCAGAGTTTTATTTGAAGATTATATGTGCTACTGAACCTTTCTATTCCTTCTCATTCCCCCGCAGTTTACTGCTTCTTTCTACCATTAACTGTTTGTTGTAGATATTTAAATGTGTCTTTGGAATAAATATTATTTAATTCCATTAATACTACTTACTGTACAAAACAAGTCTCCTTTCTCAAGAAATAAGTTTAAAAGGAACTAGCATCCTACATAACTCAGTTCAAAGTTGTCATGGGGATACTGCAACTTACAACACATCACAAAGATTTATTCTTCTCCGCCCTAAAAGCCACTATTGACTACGGTAATCAGTAAAATGCTCAGGACTTCAAGGACACTGAAGTTAAACAAGGTATTTGTCTTTGTTGTTGACTTTAAAATGTTACCTATCAGAGCCTCTCTATAGAGGAGTGGGGCATTCCCTGGAGAACCCAGCCCTACGCCTGGCCTCCTTCCCCCAGACTGGGAACAATGAAGACTCCCGGAGAAGACAGTGTGAGCTCTCCAGGTAAATCTCTTTAGTCATCTGAAAGCTCAAAGACAAAACTTAAAGTCTTCTTTGAATAAATAAAATTTAGAAAGTTTTCTTATTTTTTAAATAAATTCAATAGCTCCCATTTCCCTTCCTATCTCTCTCAGCCCCTCTCACAGCAGCTACAATGCTATAACTGATTAAAATAAGAAAAAACATTTTCTAATAAAAATTACAAAATCTGATAGTGCTGAAAGCTCATTCATTAGTTTCCCCCTACTCATCATCATCTCCCTCCTAACGTGGCTGCCTTGAGTGCCCCTGGGGAGTGACAAACTCAGAAAAGAGCTCTGCCAATGAATGTCATCCCAGGACCCAAAGAATGAAACACAGTTCAGCGGGGACTTAGGAGGGAATTGGGCCCAGGGACTGAAGGGCTGTGAGGACCGTGAGCTCACTCCAGGACTCCCTGCTACCCACCCACCACCAGAACCAGAGAGAGGTGTATGGAGCAAGTTTCCAGAGGCCTCTGTATGAGGCAGGTTGAGAAAGCTCAGCCCTCAAGTTTTAGCCCTGCTGTTTGCACGAATGGATTAAAGAGTGCCTCCAATTTTTTTTTTTTTAATCAAAGTGGAGAAGCAGGGAATCTAGCTGAGAAGCTGGGAGGACAGGTGTTGAGGGTCGAGGTCTCCCTAGAATTAAAACACCAGTGAGGACAAGCAAAGTTAGGGTCATTCACCTTTGCCACCCCAGACTGGCTTATTCTCACTTAGTATCTTCTCACCTTCTTAAAAAACTATGCAAAAGCTTGGGTGTGTTCCCAAACTCCTTCCCATTTTTCTTTTATTTTCTTTTTTAAAACATACTCTGGGTCTACAGAAGATTTTCCTAATATTGCAGTGTCCTATCCTGAAGGTGAAAAACTTAGTGAAAGTATAGACTAAGTTTAAAATGAAAGAAACTTATAACTCACCTGCAATCGCACCCTACTTCCTACAAAAGATTTTTCACACAGAACCAGTTACTTTAAATATCCAAAGATGTCAATTATGCCTTTTGGACCACCTCTCTTTCTCGGTCCTGTGAAATGCTGGAAGACTAGGAGAAATGAATATGGAGATGCTAAGGTGTGTCACCAAACTGGCAGAGCTTCATGATCTTGATCCAAATGATCTCGATCCAATTGCCACTGCCCTCTACCCAACTCACACACCCTTTCAGAGTTCCTGCTGGATTCCTGACTGACAAAAGCCTCACACCCTCACACCCCTTCCCATCCTTTGAAGGTACCTCATCCCCCTGTCTCTCTGCTTCTGGAAGCCAGACGTGGGTCCCCATGCACCAGGAAGAGTGACAATGCTTGCTGTCTCAAGTCTACCCAAAAGAGCAAACCTCTATAGGATCCTCCACGCCCTACTCTACATACAAGGTTAAGATGGTCTCCAGAGGCAGCTTTGCAGGGGAAAGAAGAGATTTTGAGACCAAAATCTTAGAGCGAATGGAAGAGCTTGTTGCTCCCTCCCAGTGTTACTAGGAAAATGCTTTTCAGATCAGATCCTTCATGTTCAGGCTACTAGAGTTTCCAACATGTTTTTTGAACCCAAGGTTGACAATGCCTCTATTTATTTATCTATCTAATCAGGGTCCCTAAAAGACGTGTTGTCCCTAAATAGAGGGCTGAGGTGCCCATGAAAATTCCAGACCTGGGATGTGAGAGCACCAAGTAGGATAATGTAGGCTGATGTGCCTCTTTCGTCATTGCCACCTCTGTAACTCCCACAGCTCCCCTCAAACAAACTGCCACACACACAAAAAAAAGTTTTGTCTTAAGAGATTGTCAGGTTATCAAACAGGTTGAATGTAAAGGGAGACCTGTGAAAATACCAAGAAAGATCCAGAATGCTGCAGTTGAGGAAACAAGCGGAAGCGTCTTCATCAGGCTAGACACAGTTCAAGCCATCCCCTCTTTAATCAGAACAAAACACTTCAAAATGGAGGTGTTTCCAGGTATTTTGAGAATTAATTTCCCAGTTCACCCCAAATTGCCCTAAGACACTGGAATGACAGTATGAGGGAAAAATTGAAACTGAAAAATTGGTGGGCTCAATTCTACAAATTGGATCCCTGGATCGCAACAGCAGTCCCAGACACCCACGCCGAGCTCATGCCAACTCAAAGCCCCCACACCCCACTAGCTTTCCCTCGGGGTAGTTACAAGGCTGCTCAGGTGTCCAGGTGCCCTCTCTCTTCTTTCCCTGTCTCTGAAGGAGAGGTGGGGATGCCAACTAGGTCCTTAGGTCCTTTTCCACTGTGGAACCCTCTTAACTACTCTCCTTGACGAAAGCACAACTTCTCACCTTTGGAGACAATATGTACATTTGAGGACAGGGTGAATCAAGTGCCCAACACTCCTAAACTTACTCCCCAAGAGGAGTCTCTCTCTCCCACTCCCGTAAATTAGTGTCTGAGACAGGGTTCGGGGCCAGTTGGTTCCCTTGCAGTATCATTTTTTGCAAATGCCCACCCTATCCACTATTCATCAAGTCCCTCGAGGTTCTCCTAAGCACTAAGATAGATATGCACATCCAGCCTCTTTCGTAGAAAGGAACTGAGACAGTCCACAAAATAGTAGCACAATATCAACTCTGCCAGACTCTGGCGGCGCAGCCACAGGTCGACAAATGCTGCCTGGGGCCAGGCCGACCTCTGTGAACCCGGACAGAAAGCCCCGATGTCAGGGCTCAAATCAAGTTGCTGCTCCACACTCTCTTGCGTCCCAGAGCCTCGAGTCCCCCCACGCCCAAGATGCGGCGCGACCCTTACCTGCGCTGGGGCCCCGCGGCACCGGGAGAGGAGCTCCGGCGCGGGTCTGCAGGCTGTGCAGCACCGGGGTCTCGAAGGGTCCCGCAGGCCAGGCAGGCGTCAGCGGCGCACCCACGTAGGGCGAATAGGGATTCGGGTGGTGGTGGTGATGGTGGTGGTATGTCCCGTTCAGCGGCCGCGCGGTCGACAGAGAGCTATACTGGTGCTCGCGGCCGCCCATGGCCGCCAAGCTACTGCCGCCGCCACCGCTCACGCTGCCCGCGCCCCCGCCGCCAGCCGCTGCGTAGCCCCCGGGGTCCCGCGCCGCACCATTGGCCATGGGCGGGCTGGACGAGTAGGGGAAGCGCGAGACATGCGCTGCGGCTGAGCCGGCGCTGCCCGGGCCCGCGGCCCCGCCGCCCGCCGCGCCGCCCGCGCTGCCGTAGGGTGGACTGTCCGCCGAGGCCTGGGGCCAGCCTGGGTGAGCGCCCGCGCCGCCTGCGTGATTGGCAGGCCCGCTAGCCGCCCCCTGCAGGTACGGCAGGCCGGGGAGCATGGAACCCACGCGGGTCGTGGGCACGTAGACTGGGGAGCTGGCCGCCGCCGCCGCCGCCGCCGCCGCGGCAGCCGCCGAGTGCACGAAGCCGCCGGGCGCGCCGTCGTAAGCGGCCGGGCCCTGGCTGGAGAGGGCGGCGAGGGTCTGGTACATCTCCTCCGGCTGCTCGGGTGCGAACGGACTCAGCTTGGCGCCGCGGCTGGACCACAGCAGCTTGCCGGCGGTCGCGGCCTGGTCGAGGTCAGTGAAGAGCAGTAGGTCCTCCCAGCTCGACAGGGCGCTCCCGGGGCCAGCGACCCCGGGCGCCGAAGGTCCGTGGGGGGCCCCGAAGGGATGCGAGGCGTAGGGACTAAGCAGCAGTGATCGGGCCGGGGGTCCCGCCGCCGTCTCCGTTTCGAGCTGTGGCGTCCTGCAGCTGCTGGCGCCGCTGGGGCCGCGTTCCCCACCCCGAGAGCAGCAGGAGGAGGAAGAGGAGGAGATGGGGGAAGGCGGCGTGGAGAGTTCCCGTGCTGTAAAGGCTCCGGAGTCGCTGCCGTCCGCAGCCGCGGCCCCGAAGCGCTTCGGCAGGCACCAGCCGCCGTCAGTCAAGGCCATCCACGGTCCGGCGCCGCTGCAAGCTGACTTCTAGCTCCTGAGACAGGGAGACAAGGACGAGAGGAGAAAAAAAAAAAAAAAAAAAAAGGAGTTACCAAAAGCGCATGCTGTACGGCATCTCACTTCCACTCCCATTCTAGCTAATAAGATTCCTAAGATCCTATTTCTGCTCTGAAGCCTGCACAGCCGCCACTGGATCTTCCAAGGACAGGGTTACCCACCCTCCCTTACCGGCACTACTCGGGTCCTCTCGCCCTCTTCCCCGCCCACCCCCTTCGCAGCATCCTTCATCCGCGCGCACGTCAGAGACCAGGGAGACTTCGAGACTGACCGAGGTTTCCCTTCCTCCCCAAAGTGGTTCCCTGCGAGCCGATGGCACACAAAACAACTTAAGTAGCTTTACGTGTCGGCGCTGCCTTATCCCGCCTCTCTGAGGGTGCCTCTCACCTGCAATGTCTTAATGTGAAGGTTGCCCGCGTGAAAAGCATTAGCGTTAGGAAGGCAACCTGTCTCCGAAAACGAAACCGCTGCGTTCTCCCACACTGGCTTTCCCAGAGCTTCCCCGACTGCTCTGACAAGACGGAACGCGAGCCCCAGAGAAAAATGCAACTCAGCCCGGGGAAGGTGGGGCGCTGGGGCGGGGACAGGAGTCTTAGACCTTCCGGGCACAGGCAGTGCGGGGTGCCCGCGGGGCTGAGTCTCGCCCAACCTTCATCCTGCCCGCGGCGCCGCACACCTCAGACGCCGCTCGCGTTGCAGCCACCAGCGCGTGCGCTTATGTCCACCGGGCCACTCCAGTCTCCCCCGCAGTCATCCCTAGCCTTAAAAAGGCCAGACTGTTCCGGAATCGGACGTAGTGGGGTGGAGCGGAATGCAGAGAAAAGGAGGGGAGACGTGAGACCGCCCCGCAGCCGAAGCCACCCCAAAGGGGAGAGCAGGAAGAATGACAGACTCAGAGGGGTCGAGGAGGGAGGCGAAATGGAGTGGGGCAGGCCTTCTAGGGCCTGCCTTTCCAAATCAATTGAAGTTGTTGCAGATAACCATTCTAAAGTGAATGCTCACACACAGACCCGGGATAGATGGCAAAAAAGAAGTCTCTTTGCCCGCCCGACTGGGGCTCCCGCCCCTTTGCGCAAAGATAGCTCGGAGATAAGGCTGCGCGCAGATAAGCGCTTGGGGAGAGAGGAAAAAACAGCAGAAGTTAGTGCGCGATGTCCCGGGAACCTGGGAGCCGCTATAGCCTGCCCCGAGTGGAGAAGGGAGACACCCTCGGAGCCGACCGCGGCCCGCAGAGGGCCGGAGAGCCCAAGCCGAGGGTCCTGCGACGGGTGGTGGGTAGAAAGGAGGAAAGAGGGGTGGCACGAGCAAGAGAGGAAACAGCCAAACCTCGGGTAGGAGCTGCGCATGGAGAACGGCCGCGGCGGAGGCTGCTCTCGAGCGCGGAGAGAAGCCGAGGGCGCAGGCAAGGCGAGCGCGAGTCCGGGGTCTGCTGCGCTGCTGGTGAATAAAAAGGAGAGAGGAGGCGCCTCTTACTGCTCCGCCGGAAAACTGCAGCCTGCGCTCCTGATTGGACTCACCGAGCCCTAAACAAACAGCGCTCGCCGAAGGGTGCCAGGCTGTGGGTCAGGACTGCACTCTGCGAGCAGCTGGGCGCTAGAGGTGAAGAGGAGGTGGAGGAAGAGGAGGAGGGAGTGAGGGGAGGAGAAAAAAGAGGGTGGGGAGCAGACAGAGGGCGGCGGGGGGAGGGGAGCGCGCCTCCCTGGCAGACAATGAGCGCAGCGAAGCCTGCAAGTGTGAGCTGAGCTGCGAGCACTGTACTGAGAATGGGGACGAGTGCATCCAGGGGGCGCCGAGCCCAGGGACGCCGGGGGAGGGGCCATGGTGGCAGAATATCAGACCTGGCGGGCGACCCACACCCATCCTTTGGCGGAGCACTTTCCTCCGCCCTTACTTACACTCCCGGGAGTGGAAGTGGAACAAGAGAAGTTGGCTGTGCACAGCCCCGCGCTGCCACCGACTCGGAAGGGACACGCCAGCTCCCGGGGCAATGTACCCCCAAATAGGGAGGGAATTCTTTGCTCCACTGGCCTTCCCCACTCCTCCCTCCACATTAAATAAGCTTTTTTTTTTTTTTCTCCACATTTGTGTGTTACCGACCTTAAATTTCCCCGACCTCTTAACATTCTGTGGCTCAGATTTTGGTGACCGTCTTAGTCGAGGCTCTTATGATATGGAAGGAAGGAACCCGGGTGCCCAGCTCCCTATCTCTGCCTTGCTTTTTAGAAATATACTAAATTCCTGGGAAGTATCAGGAAGTTCACGCCAGCACTCCCCAGCTAACTTTTGAGACTTTTAATTTGGGGTCGTTGTATACTTAACGTTAATTAGTAAATGGTGTACTAGATTGGTCCCTGAGGTGCACAAGATGGAAAAGGGCGTTCACACCAGTCGCGCCCTCAGATGCTTTCTGAGTTTGGGTGTCCCGTTTGCTCTGAGCTTTCCCTGGAGAATTTTAGGTAGGTCTCAGATAAATCGTTGGAAAGAAGAGAGAGGGGTGTCACCTTCCTTGGACCCAGCGCGAAATACCACTTCCAACCCCCACCCTCATATACACACCCCTTCTTCGCTACCTCCAAATGGTTATCACAACTGTGTACAAACTGATACAGCCCTTAGCCAGCAAAGGAACTGGAAATAAACGTCGCGGGGTTATCAGAGCCGATCTGTCATCAGCGAGTCGCGCGGCCGCAGGTTCCTCGGCAGCAGGAGCCTAGATATTAGGTCTTGCTCCTTTCGCTCACAAAAAGGATTTCTTCCGACAGACGTGACCCCAGAAGGCTGGCAAGAGAGAATTTTAATTAGGGCAGGAGGAGTTGCTTTGAGGGATTGGATTTTTACACTTTTCTCTGGTACATCGAAGTAAATGATTTTCTAAAGGTCAGTCTCCCGTGAAAGGGTTTGTACTGTTTTTGTTTGTTTGTTTTGTGTTTTTGCAGTTGGTGAAGGGAGAAGAGCCTCAGCAGAGTTGAATCGGGATAAGCAGGGATGTTGTAAATATGATTTCGAAAGATTGTGAGACCTGTAAGTCACTAAGTGTATGTTTCCCCTCTGTATAACTGTGAGCTGTGAACCTGTGTGTCCTGTGGGGGAGAAGCGGACAGGGCCTGGAAGCATGGGGGGAGGAGGGCGCGGAATAGAGTAAGTTGGTGACACATTTTTTTCCATTCTTTGTTGTAAATTGATGCTAAAAAATTCTGAATTTTACATTGCTACTGAGAAGATTCATAAACTGTTCTCATCCAATTTAGTCACTTTTATTACATTTTTCTCTGCCTCTCCCAGTCTCTGCGGTGGCTCCCAGTTTCAGTGTGGCCGCATTTCGGAAGGTAGAAAACTCTGAAAAGGAGGCTGGCGACTGGAGCAGGATCCAGGGGCTTTAAAATTTAACCTAAGTTCGATCGAGTGGGACAATCAGAAGAGAGCCCCGGGTCCGCTGACTGCTTAACTCCGACCTGGGCTTCGAATGCCTTTCTTTTGGTTTTTATGTGAGTTCCAACCAAATTTTTAAATAAGACACTGTTTTGCAGAAGCCCTTTTGTAGGCATTACAGAAATGTTGTAGACATTTGATTTCCTCTGAGTCCAACTGTTTTTAAATATTTCTCAGGTTTGCTCTTAAAAGCAAAGTTTCCTTTTCTTAATTCAATCTCAGTGAAATGATTTCTAATAAAGACGAGTTAACAAATAAATCCTTTGGCTATGTTGTAGAGTCCAGGTTGTGAAGGGCCTTCAAGCGGGAGCCCCTGGGAGACCCAGCCCAGCTGTGTGTGTTTGGTTACATTTGCAAGTATGGGACTGTCCGTGTGAATTTCCTTGGATAATAACTAAACCCCAGGGACCTGCTTTCCTAAAGCTACGCAGCAGCGGTGAGCGGGTGCATTGGCCCCCGCCCCGCTGCGACAGAGGTGAGCGGTGAGACAGACACTGACCAAGTCCCAAATGTGATGGCTCTAAGGACTCGGAGAAGGGACCTGGCATTTTACCCTCCAGATTCCCAATCTTTTTAACATTTCCTAAAACAAAAAGGGGAGGGAGTAGGTCATTCTTTGCTTTTCTGCAGGGTCACAAATTTTTTTCGGGGTGTGGGGGCGGTTTAGACTGATTTTCTAATCAAAGGAGGGAGTAGGTAGTGAAATAATTTTCTTGTCAGTTAATTTAAAAATAAAACAAAACTTTTTAACCCGTAGAGTTTATTCAGACAGAAAACCAGGTTGCCTGACTTTTTCAATTTGCAGTTTTCCCATCTCGTCGATTTTGGCCCTGGGGACTACGCTCCCGCACATTTTCAAAGCCACCCCGCACGGGCCCCAGGCCCAGTCGCTTTGAGTTTCCTCTAAGCGCCCTAGCAGATCCCGGAAGGTGGAGGGAGAATAGGAGGTGCAGAGAAAGGACTGCACCCCAAACTAGGGAGAAAACCCGAGTTGGAGAAGGCCCCCATAGCTCCAGGTAAACAGGTTCTTAGAAGTTGTGTTTTCTTCGTGGTTTTGTTTCTTTCCTTTCTCTTTCCTTTTTTTGTCCCCTTTGCTTTCTTTTTTCCTTTTCCTTCAGCCTGTCTCTTCTTTTGGGGTTTCCTAATCTGGAACGAAATCGTTTCTCTCCGGACTACATAGACCTAAGGGGTGGCCCCTTCACAGCAAACACCCCCTCTCTGTCCCCGCCTCCCTCCTCACCCTCAGAGAGGGGCTGACTCTGGGGCGCGGCCTGTCCGCTGATTTATTTGGGCCGGGCCACACTGCTAGTCGCGATTCGAATTCAGCCAGAAAACAGCAGCCAATTGAGCAGGGGGCGGAGGCTTTCCTACCAAACGAGAAAGGGTGTTGGGGGACTCAGTAGTGCGCTGCTTCCGGAGAAGCAACGCGACCACGAGGACCCGCGTAACCATACGGCTTTACTCCCGCATATTTAAGCTCGTTATTTTGTCATTCGACAAAGCTCCTGGCTGCTCCAGCGACGTTCAGACAGAAAAAGAATACAACGTTTGACTTAAAATACAGATTTAACTTGAGAGTTTTTTTTTTTCTTTAACCAGATTAATGCGGCCTTCTCGCTTATACCATATTTTCTCCTGTCCCGGAGACACTTTGGCCGAAAGACATGGGGTCACCTAGACGCCCCCATCCCCGCCCACGTTCGGGCCCACTTGCCGCGTCCGGACCGCGGCGTGTCCCCCCACGCAGCGGCGGTCAGTCCAACGCATACCATCTCCCAGAGTCCTGACGGTGGTTTCTTGGGGACTTTGTTGGTGGTGGTTTGACTTGTTCTTGAATTCTCGAAAACCCAAAAGTACTCTTTAGAAATATCAGGTGGTGGCTGCGGAAGCGCGAACACTGCACAGCCCAGAGGTTGCCCCAACCCCCCGTCCGGGTTTTCCGCCCCCTCGCCCGGCCGCCGGTCACTTTGGGTAAAGAACACGCAGCGCCCACGCTGGGCGCCGGACGGCTGGAATCAAACGTCCCGCGCGGCGGCCGCAGGCCCGGCCCCGCGGGCCCTCGCCCCGCAGCCCCGGGCCGCCCCCCGCGGGCCGCCGGCGGCCGCCAGCGCGGCGCGGAGGTGGGCTAGCTACGGCGGCGCACGAAAGGTCACCGCGGTGGCATTCCTCTCCGCGCGCTGTTTACGTGACTTAATGTACTTCATACGCCACGGGTAAGTTAGGGCTGCGATAAGGGGGCGGCCAGGGGAGGGTCGCTGTAAAAGCCCCACGCTGGGCGCCTTCGAGCCCTCCCCTCATCCATTAACCTTTTTACTTTCTTCTTCCCTCTCTCTTTTAAAGCTTGTTATCTAGGCCACCCAATGACCGACGAAAGATTTTCCCTCCCTGCTTCTCCCAAGGCCACTTTAAACCAAATAAATTTAGCTATTAAGGGCCAAGATGTCTGACAAAAGATCGAAAGGTGTCTTTCTGTGATCGCTTAAAGAAGCGAAGGAGAAGCGGGTGGCTCGCGGATCCGATAAAGGCATTCCACCCCGGCGCCGGCCTTCCTACCCTAGGCCTGGACGTGCCCTGACACCCTGAGATCTCCACTTGAGCAGCCCAGACCTCCGATGGGCCCCTCAGGACCTCAGGCCGTAGCATGGGGAATGTGAAGGCCCCAGGCTGTCGGGTCCGGGGGTGTTAGGCCCTGGGGTTTGGGGAGCCGGGGAACCCCAGGCCGAAGCTGGGCTCCCAAAGCAGCCCCTGCTTCACTTAACAGAAAAAACTAAACCGAGTTCAGTGAGGCCTAAGTTACCATCCCATTTTGATTATTTTCTGATACTGAATAATATTACAAAGCCAAACTTCCCTACCTTCCCGCCCGTACTCCCTGTGGTTTTTCTGAGGGACTGTGTTACCTACACATCTCTGAATGTGTAGGTAACAGTCAGAACGTTATGGCTGAAACCCCGCAGCTGGATTAGACCCAAATGGGAGAGTGTGGACTCACGGACTAACTGCGCAGGTGGGAGAAAGAGGTCCAATCATTTAGTCATCCTCAGGTTGGGTATGATTATGAAGTGTAGTATTTATTATCATTATTAATTACTACTGGCATCACTATATAAAGCCTAGGGCTGCCAGCTGGGCCGCGGCCCTGCCCCTGGGGTGATCCCTTTCATTTAACCAAAGATGAATCTGGGAATATCCAGTTTCCTGATCCAGGACTGGAAAGTAGGCTTGAGAAGTAAAATGCCATGTTTTCGAGTTTCATCCGGAATTGTCTGTCCTCCCCTTAAGTAGATGGCACATTCCCCATACTCCAGTCCCCCATTTGCCTTTTCTACCACTTTGAATACAGTAAATTAAGAAGCTGTGGGTGGCATATGAGACCTCCCTTGACTTCTCTGCAGTGGGGGGCTTCTTCCCACGTTTTCTGCCTTACCCCATCTGCTCTTTTCTGTCGAAGCTGGAGACAAGGTTTTGAATTCCAAAAGTCAATCCAGCATCTTTAGCTTCTGTCTGTCACCTCATGCTGGGCCCAGAAGTTAAAAATGACTCTTTTCTCTTCTCCCCCTCCAGATAAGGTGAACTCCAAAATCACCCACCTTATCTAAACCTTTTTCCTCATCCAG
The DNA here is from genome assembly GCA_004027375.1 of Macroglossus sobrinus. NCBI lineage: Eukaryota > Metazoa > Chordata > Mammalia > Chiroptera > Pteropodidae > Macroglossus > Macroglossus sobrinus. The sequence continues at coordinate 149,167 of PVKZ01002144.1, read as the reverse complement.
ACTCCAGGGAAGGGAGAAATCAGATCATTAGAGAGAAAGGGATGATTTCTATACCCAAGAAGATGAACGTGATGCAAAAGTTACAGCCCACTAAACAGGCAGAACCTGGGCTTTCCCCTGGATTTTGCTGGTATCACTAGGTGTGCAGGCAGTGCCAATTCTAGGGTCAGGGCCCAGGTGCCAGTGCCCTAGAGCAGTCTCAGGTCAGAGACCTTTCTTGCTGCCCACCCTGCACCCCTCCCCCCCAGGGAGGATTGTTAAGGGGCAGCAGAAAAAGGTGATAGGATTTTTTGGAAATTTACTAAGTAACTAACACTCCTCCCTGAGTCAATTAAAGGGGAGAAAAGGTGCCAGGAAATAAAAAATTACTGCATTTGCCACCCAGAAATATGACCTCTCCATTCAGCTATGTGACAAATATGCAGAGAATTAGGACCAAAGGATTGTCTACCTACATGCAGTCCTGCACTTACCCAGCAGTACTGAGTATACACTGTGTAAAGGAGAACTAGAGGAGTTAGCCTCTAGTTTTGAAGTGTTTACAGTCTAGAAGGTTGGCACTTCTATAGAGCCAGTCATGCAAAGTACCACAGACAATTTCCAAGATGGAGAATGATGCCTGAGTCTTTTTTCTTCTCTAGTAAAATATCCAAGTTCAGATTGTGCTCTAGGCTTCATGGTAAATTTGAAGAGTCACTCTAACACACTGAGGGACTTTCTAGAAGCCCTAACTCTAGGCCAGCCAGCCTGGATTTGGATCCTGTCCCCAACACTTACTAGCTGTGTGATTAGTAACAGCAAGTTACCTAACCATTCTGTGTCTATTTCCTCCTCTATAAAATAGGGATGATAAAAGTACCTCCCTTACAGGATTGTTGAGAGGATTGAAAGATTTTTTATATGTAAAGTTCTAACAATACCTGGCACATAGTAAGCACTGTTTCATTAACACATGGTGTGAACTGTTATTACTAATATCTATATTCTAATAGATTCACATATCCTACACCAAATCTTAACTTCTTGTATGACCCAACTGACCCCCTGGAGCTAAATTCCTAGGAAAGAACTTCTTTGAGGCTGCTATTCACCACAGGTTTTAGGCTTTTCCTATGTGCCAGCAGTGAGGACTTTATTTATTGCATTATGGTAGGAAAGAGGGGAGGAGGGAGGTGAGACAAAAAGGTTCTTTACTTGCTTTTGATTCCTTTGAAGAGGAAACATTCTTTGTTGTTCCCCTTGCAAATGCCAGCAACAGACCAACATCTTCTACAGAATGAAGATAGTAATCTTGAGGCTCATCCTCTGCTCCGGGAAAAGAATCCCAGTCTTAGCAGCCCTCGTCCCTGGAAACTTCTATCTGGCAGTAGATAGGAGTGAATTAACAGATGGGGCCATGAAGGAGAGCTGCTGTGAGGACTGGTGTTAAATATAAGGGTGGGTGGGGTGGGGGGGCGCTAATTAAATTGACCTGGCCAGCTAACTATACTTCTCTCATGCTTTTGACCTTTCAGTGTGGTATTGCTTTGTATGCAGGATGCTATTCTACTTTAATCACATTTTTGTTGAGGAACAAAACAATAAAGATCTCTGAAGAGCTATGGAACACACTACTTTTTCCCAGTTTTATTTACAACAGAACACACTAGCTACAGAAGAAAATCTAGGCCATTCCAGATGTTTTTCAACTGATTTTCTTTCTGCTTCTTTTTTCTTATAGCATCCTCTTCTAAAACAAACCTCTATCATGAAAACTTAAAAAAGAGAAATCTGTGGGTCATACCAAAGAATACTATTGTCTAGATAAAATGACAGAGAAAGAGATTTGTTTTTAGAAGGCAAAGTCTGGAGGGAACATAAAAGTCTTCCCCTCCCTGCAGGTTTTCGGCCGGGTTTGTGCCCAGAGCCTGTTTTTCTCTTGTCTCTGACAGATCTGATTTTCTCTACATTTGATTTACTGAGTGCTGTCATTTCTCTGCTCTTTACTTTCACAATCGCACATTTAAACCTGATAAAGTTCAAGACCCTGAATACTTGAAGCTTTCCCAGATTTACAGTCCTCCTGCCCCCCACCCTGGCCAGCAGTCTGAGGCTGATTGAATCCTCATGGACAGAAGCCATGGGGGATGAGCAGAGAGCCAGTGAGTCCAGGAGAGTTGGGTCCATAGGGAACATTAGATGTAAGAGGGAAAAAGAACTAATTAAATGTCAGCTCTGTTAGCCAAAGCAAACCTTGGTAGCTTCCTTCCCTTCAAAAGTGAATGTCAACATCTTCTCATTTTAGCTCCACCTTCCAGTTTGTAACCTGTGTGTGGGCATGTAACTTACAAAATTTAGAACTGATGAGAATTGGATACAAAATCATGGGCAGCTGATCTTCCTGGATCTACTAAACAGATTTGTGATTGAGGGCAAGCCACTTACCTCTGAGTGCCTCAGTTATTCCACCTATAAAATGGTAGAAATATTACTTTCTGCAAACATTAATCACAAACTAAGGACTTGGATCCTCCTTGCATGTAGCTCTGTCAGGACCCCAGGAAGACCATTGGCATATGTCTCACCTAGCTCTTCAGACTCTGTTGGGTTAAATAGAAACCTACAAATTAACTAAACAAAAGGAATGATTTATCTTCAAAGACAGAAGTTACCTTAGGCTCATGTTTTCAAACCACTGAAATTGTCTTGTAACAGTAGATAATATCTAAGTAATCTGTTCTTGACCTATAAATATATTACAAGTTAACTAAATCACAGAACACCTATGAAAAACAATCACTAACAACGAATACCCTCATTTCAAATATGCTTACTATCTGAAGACTTCATATTTACTAAATGAGTAATTATTTTACATGATTTAATGTTTTTATCTTGAACAGAATTTTATGAGTAAGGTAAACATTTTAGGTAACAGCAGTTTAAATAGGTCTTTAAAAAACAATCACTGTTTCAAGACCATGAACTTAAAAAGGTGTGATTTTTTTCTCCCCCTTAAAATTTATATTCTAAAAAAAGTTAAACTATCATAACTAAATGAAAAATTATATTCACCTGTTAAGGAAGAAAGCAGAATTGTTGCCTACCTTCTTAAGAAGGTGTTGTTGTTGTTGTTGTTGTTTTGTTGTTTTAAACCTATCCAGTTGGGAGACACCTGCCAAAATATATTCTATGATGTTGCTTTTGCTTGTCCATAATAAACTTGGCTTAATGGATAGCAAATCACTTTCTCTGTCTACTCCTGAGCCAAATTACTGCTGTTTATAATACCACAAATTAAAGACATGCAATTATCCAACAAAAACAGTGTGAATATTACACCACTTTAAAGACTGACTACCACAAAGCTGGTGCCCAGCAGACTCTAGCCAAAAACCACAGTGTGGATCTACAAATAAAGCTGTCAACCTCTGCATTCAAAGGCATCTCTCTATAGAGAGCGCAACATACTCTGGGCAGAAATGAAAAGGTCTAGCTGACTGGGAAAGAGCCTACCAAGGATTGAGCTGGTGGGCCAGTAGCAGGATGTGTCTATACACAGCACTGCAGCTAGATTAAGCACCTGTACTGATGTCTGTGTTCAAATCCTAGCTCTACAGCTTGCCTTCTCCCTAGCTGTGTGTCCTTATGCAAGTTCCTTAATATCTCTATTTTTCATCTCCCACGTCTTGTAAAAACAGGGGGTGGAAATAACAGAAACCACCTCAAAGAATAGTTATGGAGACTAAATGAGTTAATATTTACAAAGTGCTTAGAAGAGTGCCTGGCTCAACATGTAGGTTATTTGAACTGTTTGATGAATAAATGAAAATATAAACTTCTATTTCAGGCCACCTCTTAAGGGGAAGAGAGAGGGAAGAGAGCATAAACCAAGGTCTCAAAAAAGTCAGGTGAAAAGTGATCAAAGGTTAAAAAAATATATGGGGAAAAGCCTTTGAGAATGTCAGACATTTCCTACTAGACATAATTTAAGATCATAAACTCACCCTTTCTGTATATAGCACCTTCCGATGTGCTATCTTCACAATGACAAATGTGCCAATAATTTGATCTGTGAATGAAGTTGCAGGGTTTTGCCTAGCATATTGTGCTTATATCAGAGACAAAAGTAAAGCTTGCAGAGGCAATAAAACTCTTTCAGGGTACAAACATTTTAACGTCTGACAAATGTAAAAGGTTCTTCTTTCTGACAGTTGCCACCCTTTTTCACTTGAGGAAGCACCGCATGATGACAAGAATTTTGCCTGGGTTTGCAGCACCCATTCTATCCTTGTGAACTCCCCACAAGTAAAGTCACAACTGGTGTGACTCTAAAGATGGTGAAATTCATCACAAAACCAGTGAAAGCTGTCAAACGTGTCTCCATCACACACTGGCCCTCTTCTTTCTCCACGCACTCCACCACACTCCTGGAATTGTGGCTGCTCTCTTTATGCTCAGGCAGCACTGTGGTCATTGTGATATGTGGAGGATCACAGGGCGCTCATCTTTACTGTATCCCTGTGCTCCTCTAGCCTGTGAGACCAAGTGGCACACATCACATCTCATTCATCTTTGTATCCCCATTGACAGACACGGTGTCTAACACATAGCACTCACCAAATGCTTGTTGAGTGTAATAATATTGGAAGTTTTAAGGTATAACACTCCAAGCTCAAAGCATAGATTCCAGCACTATCAATATCACACCATTCGACACTAAAGACAATGATCTTTTCGTATTCCTTTTTAAAGTTAAACTTTTTTCTACATTCTCCTAAATAGAATCCTCAACCAGAGGTTTAAACAGCAACTTTTGAGAGGATTCTATATCAAATAGAGTTGATTATAAAATGGTATCTTTATAAGTTGTTTTGTAATCAATAGTCCTAATACAAACAAATCCTGACTCTGGAAATTCACCAATCCCAGGCATATAATATGCATGGTCTTTAAAGGGACTATTGTGAGGCTTATTACTGCAGCAGGCATTGTTCATTTGCTTCCTAGACTTTGTCTCAGTTTTTATGGATTCATATTTCACTACATTCTATTACCTCCAACTTCAAAATGCTTTCCACATTTTTTCTCCTAACTCAACCACTTAAGAATATTATATTATTTGTATTCAGAATTCTGTATTAGCCAATAATTTATTAAGCCTGTTAAAAAGAGCACTTTAATAGAAAAATTATTGGTTAATTATACAGATTAGCACCATGAACAAAAAGCAGAGATGTAACTTCCACTTTCAGTGATGAACTCATGCACCTCTTTTATTTCCATCATTCCAATATTAAGGAACAGATTTCAGTCTCGAGAGCAACTGCCATTGCCATTATGTGTAACAAAAGAACAGGTTAATGACTAACACCTACCAAAAATGAAATAAGTTCACACCAAAAAAGGAGAAAGAGTACAAGAGAAAGAGGGTCACTTCTAAAGGGGGTCATTTCAATAAAATGTCAAGTTCTTTCATTTTTATTGAACATGATTTAAGAATACTATCACTTACATTTCTGTGGCATTATTCAGGGTACTTTATATTTCTTTTTATTAGTGGGGGCATGCCTCGTGTGAGAACTGGTGGCCTATTTGAAGAAAACAAGCCATTGTTCACACTAAAAGCCCTCAAATACATGACAAACAGGGCAAGACCTGCTAAAAAAATTAAGTTCAGTGCTCTCACACAGCACCACAAAAGGTGGAGCACCTTACAAGAATACTATAGATAAAGTTTCTGCCCTACAAGATCCTTTTTAAAGAATTGCAACCGTAAAATACTTTACCTAACTAGATGCACCCCAAATAGATTCATAGCACAGTCCTAGACCCACTTCAGTTCAAACGTACTTCTGTTCCACCACATCAAGAGCAGACATCCATATCACATTGTTTTTCATTTCCTCTCTCTGTGCATCAACTCAGTGCTCACCGAAGAGGCATTATTTTGGGATATAGCCCTAAGTAAGTCCTTCAGGGAAGAGAAGCAGTACCAAAACAGCTGTTCTTTTGCCTTCAGAGCAACTGCCACAGGGGTCCCAAGGAGACTTCAATGTAGGTGACCATACTATGAGGAACAGTAGGGCAGAGAATAGAGTGATTTGGAAGGAAGAATCTATTCCTTTTGGCAGCCTCTGAGACTAAATAAGCATGACTTCTTCCAAATCAAAATATATAGGGCATGTCCAAGGCAACATTATGAAATAAATCAAATTGTCTTTGCTCCCTAGTTATCAGACTATGCTTGCTATGTAACCAACAGGGACTCTCATCAGGCTATCTCATAGTCAATCCTTCTCTCCTTCCCTCTCCCAGCAACACATCCCTAAAAAGGTGGTTACTGGATTGATCTAAGCTAGTGTGCTACTGGGAGTTAATGGACTAATAACTGGCCCTTCAGGGTAGCATACTATTGCTTCAGTGGGAACTTCGCGTAGTACAGTTTCTTAAAGGAGAAATTGGTAGAATCTCAGACTCCTTAGCAAGTCTAGTGGGAGAGATTTGGCAAGATGAGTTAGGGAGAGTCTCCAAGGAATGTTTAATTTCTACCAGGTAGGCCATCACCTGCCACACCTAGAGGTAATGTAGGCTTTACCTAATCATGTTTCTAAGCATGGATCTTTTTATTTCAAGACACTCTTCGTGCTTACTTGATCACTTGTTTTTTAATCTATAACTTAAGTGTTGAACCAGAAGTATTATGAACCACTACATTTTTGTGTTGAAACTATCTAAAGATGCCAAATAGCTTTAATATTAGAAAAAGTCCCTGCTTTGACTAATCCATGGGTGAAGCAGGAAATTACTATTTGCTTTTGCTTAGAAATATGAGCCTATGTAGATTTCTCAGGTTTCCATAAAACTGACCAATTAAAATATGAATTTGCTCTGAGAAATAAGGTATTCTGTGTATAAATATTTAGAGGCAAGATGTGAACACTATGCTAGTATTTCAAAAATGGTTAAAATAATGATGGCAAATCTTTAGCTGCTGTAAAAACAAGATACAGCTTGCTGAACAGGAAGTGGACAATCTTCAAATTCCACATTAGTCAAGAATGTTGCCCTATTATAGGGATTCACTTATACTTATTTAAAATAAACTGGTAAAAAAGAATCATAGAATGTTAAAGCTAGAAGATACCTTAAACTTCATTTAATTTACACCTTCATGAGAAACTTGAGACTTAGAGGGTCCCCAAATTTCATTTGTAAATTGCTTGTTTGGAACTTGGAGCAGATTTTTCTCATGGAAATATGTGATAAATGATTATTATATTCCAAAATACCTCCCTTTCTCTTTTTAATTATACAGTATTATATACTTGAACAGTTTTGTCTTCTAGTATTGTTTGCTGCCAGTGTATAACATTTAATTTATAGTCTAGCTTAATATGAGAAATTGACTACCATTCATAATATGTCAGAAGGAATACATAGCCCCCAGATATGAACTATATGATGCCTAGACACAAGGCACCTCCAACCTTCTGTAGATTGAAATGTTTTTGGTTCCAAGACACATAAACTCTTCTCTAACTAGATTGAACAATGAGGACATTCATGTGTTCATGTAACTGAGAGTTCAAAGTTTAACCAAGGAGTTCCTTCTCTGTTTCTCTGCCACTTCTTTCTATGTGTTTCTCCCATTTGTTAATTTCATCTTTAGGTCATTTCTCTTACATGGCAAAAAGGACTGATGGTTCCTGTATATCCTACCATTCAGAAGAAAGAGGGGACCCCAGTCCCAGGATTTCAAATTTCAAGCATGAGTTCTGAGACTGACCTTAACTTTATATATATATATATGGATCAATGGAGATGGGTGAAGGGGAGAAATATATATATAACCAACAATATCCTCTAAATCATCTTTTCCTGTTGACCCCAGCCCCAGCCACTGACATCATGGAACTAAGGAAGTTGGATTGGCATAGACAGACACACAAATGTGGGGATCAGAGGGAGAAAACGGAAATGCTCTACTTCTGTTGACTTCACTCTAGAGTATACTAGATGATGAATACCTGCAGTAAGTACTGAGCAAACCTTCTAGTCTGACACCTGGTCTACCAGTCTCTGAGGTGAAATACACAGTAGCAGAAAGAGACAAACAACAATCAGAATAGAATTTTCTCTATGATAATGGCAAATAATTTTTGAAAGTTTTGGCTTTCATCATATATTATTTTTTAATTATGTGTTTGTTTCAGAATGAGACAAATACATTTCTCAGAATACAAATGAATGTTTTTTTTAAGTACTCTCTCGAAGTGGGAAGGTAGATGAGGTAAAAGGGGTCAAATATGTGGTAACAGAAAGAAATCTAACTATGGGCAGTGAACACACAATACAATGTATACATATGGCTTGCTGTTGAATTGTACATGTGAAATTTACTGGATTTTGTTAAACAATGTCACCATAATAAATAAATAAATAAATAAATAAATAAATAAATAAATAAATAAATAAATAAATAAAAAGTACTCTTTCTTTTTGATCTATTTCTCTCCCCAATATTTTCTCCTTTCAATTAGCATGATTTTATCTTTTGTAAAGAGAAAATAGTTCTTAATTTTAGGCCATGAATAAAGTGACAACAATCAGCATAACAGTATTAGTTGTTTTGCTGTATTAATTACTCAATTTGGGGCGTCATCACTCCTTTACTTTATCTCACGGACTTTTTCTTTTAAGGGCAAATGCTTTTGCCTCAGTATAGTTTGAGATTTCCAGACATGTTTTCCAAAGTATCCATTCTCCTGAGGTTTACCCTACCCTTCACAGGGGCCCAGAATTACGTCTGGAGGAAAACATTAGTTCACTGTCATCATACTAGAGACTGTTTAGAAGGGAAGAAGTTTCGAAACCCTCATTCCTCAATTGTCAGCATTTAAAATATCTGAGGCACTCATCTTATATGGATATAATCCTTTTGGAAAGTAATTTGATAATTAACTCTAATAGTCAGAGAGTTTATTTTATAATATTACAACATTCTAATAGTGACAGATTGTAAAGAATTTATATGACTGACAACAAAGATATGCTTAAATATGGCACATCCACACAATGGATCATTCTATTACCATTAAAAATATGTTTTTGAAGAATATTTCATAAATTGTAAAATGCTCTTCATATGGTATAATCATCTCTATTGCTGGCAAAATAGGTATAGCTTTATTTTCTCTTTTGCGTATGTATGTGAATTTCTCTATTTTACAAGTTTCTATAATGAGTACATATTGTTTTTTGAAATAAGAAAAAAAAGTTTCAGGAAGGCCTAGGGTAGGCCCTCACTCTGGATATGAAGTCTGGCTGTTATTGGATCAGTGGATCAGTCAGTAAATATTTATCTAGTGCCTACTTTGTACCAGGTATGGGGACAAACACAGGGGACACAAATGACTTGAAACTAAATTAACAACCATGAGGAGTGCCTGTACTAAGGCACTCAGAGTTTACAATGGGTCTTGATTCTGTGAAAAAGTGAGGATGCTTGGTAGTCCAGAAGTGGAATCTACTGGTTCCATAAGGAAAATAAGTTAGTTTAACAACAGATATATTGGTAAGTCACCGATCACCAGAAAGTCCCACTCATCTAAAATTTCTTTCTCCTAAATGCTATTTTTAGGAGAAAAAAATTAAGTGACAAGAAAACAAGATGTTGTTGTTGTTTTTAAATCAGGATTGAGAGTTACTGTTCATACTAATGTGAGATTCTGGGTAATTTTAAAGAAATAAATGCTTTTTCTTCATCCTTGTATTTGGATTCTTTGAAGAGTGAGGACCCTCTTCAAAGTAATGTTCAGTTAGCCAGAACCTCTTAACCATTCTGAATAAAAGGGAGGTTCCATATTTAAGATTTAAGGTCATCATCAAGAATTTAGCATGAGATAAAAAAAAAATGTAATTTATGCCTGCAAGAAGCTTCTGTTTAAATACCTATTATTGTTGTTTACAAATAATAGATTGGACTATAATAAGTGAAAAGTACATAATAATTAGCCCAAAAAATGATTTTGTACAAAAGCAACATCTTTTCTTAAAGAGATATTATGTGATCTATACACAAATAGAAGTAATATAATTTTTAGGGCAGTACCAGATAAGAACTGAAAAACTCCAGGCACTGGTAGCTAGTCCCAGCTATGCCACTATCTGATCCAAGGCAGTGTATCTACATTCATGCGTTTCATTTTTCTCAACTGTAGAATGGGAGTGACTATTGCTACTTTCTTATTACTTTACAGTGATGACTTATAAAGTGCCTCTAATTCCTTGGTAGAATGAGCTATAATTAGCTGAGGAAGACTTGAAAAACCAACAGTCAGTGCAAATACATGAACATGTTCCATCAACTCCATGCCTTTGGGCACCTCCACATTTGGTGGTCTTCATGTGTTTTGAGAACAGAAGCAACACAGAATAAACCAGAAATATACATTTTCTTCTTTTGCTTTAACAAAGGATGATCTAGGGCTATATAGGTCAAGGAAATCTATAAAGCCTGTCCAAAGTAAATTACTAGCCTGTCCAAGCTAATAACCATAGAAAGATTAATGAAAATAGAAATCTACCCTATGGAAAACACCACAGTAATAACTGGTTCAGGGAAGAATCATCAATGAAAGCTAAAATTAGTGAAAGTATGATGAGAAGCAAAATTTTTATATAGTCTCAAAGTATATCTCTACAATACTTAATAAGGAAAAAATAGTACCAGAGTCCCACCTTATCCACAATTTCACTTTCCATGGTTTCAATTACCTGCGGTCAACCAAAGCCCAAAAATATTAAATGAAAATTCTAGAAATAAACAATTCATAGCTTTTCAATTTTGCCACCATTCTCAGTAGCATGATGAAATCTCACACTGTCCCACTCTGTTCCACCCAGGACATGACTCATCCCTTTGTCCAGCGTCTCCATGCTGTGTACACTATCCACTTATTAGTCACTTGGTAGCCATTTCAGTGATCGAAGTAACTGTTGCTGTACTGCAGTACTTGTGTTCAAGTAACTCTTATTTTACTTAATAATGGCCCCAAAGTACAAGAGTGATGGTGGCAATTTGGATATGCCAAAGAGAAGCCATAAGTGCTTTCATTAATTGACAAGGTGAAAGTTTTCAACTTAATAATGAAAAAAAAACAATTCTATGCTGAGGTTGCTAATATAGTAAGAATAAATCTTCCATCCATTAAATTGCTTACTTATAAATTAAGATTTATCATAGGCATATATGTACAGGAAAAACATAGTATATATAGAGTTCAGTACTATCTGCCATTTCAGGCATCCACTGGAGGTCTGGGAACATAGCCCTCGTGGATAAGGGTGAGAACTGTAACTTTATAGTGGAAAAACCTGATAGACACCACCTTAACCAGGTAATTATAATTAACATTACTCTTAAGGGGACAAAACTACATCATGTGCCTCCCAATAAGGACGTTCTGAGAAGGACCCAACGTCACTATGGTAATACAAAAAAATCCATGAGGAAGTACTAGACAACCTAAATTGAGTGTCATTCTATAAAATAATTGACCAGTACTTTTTGAAAGGGTCAAGATTGTAAAATCCAAAAATGATTGAGGAACTAATCTAGATTAAAGAAGACACAATCACTAATGTAGCCTCACTAGATCTGGGTTCAGAAAATGGACAGAGTGAAACATCTGAAGTCAGTTGATCATTGATCAGTATATTGTTGTTAGGTAAAATACTGACTTTTGGGGAACTTGGGTGGAACATATTTAGTAATTCTTTGTATTGATTTTGCTTTGTTTGTTTTGGTACATCTGGAAAAAAAATTGTTCGAATAGATAACTAGAGAGAAATTTCTTAAAGTCATTTTTGTGAAAGTGATACTCAGAGGAAATAAACAGAAATCTGACCTAATATAAAAGGTCAAGGTGTCTCGAAAGGCCCCTCTTAAGAAGAATTAGAGACAGAGAAGATAACTTGAGAAATGATTTTCATTTCCCTTTGTCAAACATGGAATCAGAATCTCAGTACTGCAAGGAACTTTAAAAAGAATATTGATAAGAAAAAGAACAGCCACAACCTTAACATATTCCCCCTACACGGGAATCATTCATTATGGTTCCACCACTCTATGAACTTACAACCATTAAAAGTTATTCTTATGAGAAATTATTTAAAAATAGAAATGAAAATTATATGTACATTTTTCAAAATCCAACTACCTAAAATATACATATTTTTAAAAAGACAAAGGAAATACCTGGTGAATTTGGTTAAAATAGTGGGATTGTGGGGAGATTTTTTTTCTTTTCCTATTTTCCAAGTTTCCTATGGTATTTTAAATTTCAAATGTTTTAATTCTTTTTTTAAATGAAAGTTCTAATTTAGCGCCAGAATTTATCTTCTTGTGTAATAAATTTCAAACCTGCTTGCATACAACTGCTTTCCCTACACTCCCTCAGCCAGAGGTATTGAGGACTTCCACATACAAGACAATCCGAACCAGGCACTTGGCCACTCTCCATGGAGACAGCCAGCCTTCCTAGGCTCTTGCTTCCCTGTATTTAATGTAAGATGTTTTATGTTTGGGAGGTGAGGCCTGGGACAGCCCCTGAGTGCTGCATTAACTTTACTGAGTTTACCCAAAATTCACTAGGAATTGCCTCAGTTCCTCTTTTTTATTTTCATTCTTCCTGTGGGATTGAAGTTTCACTCCCCTATTTGGCTTTTATTCTAACATACCACCTGATCCTTGCCAGTTTTCCCTCCTCTTCTAGATGCTAAATTCTATTCCCATATAGCCAGGACTGCCATAACAAAGCATCACAGGCTGAGTGGCTTAAACAATAGGAGTCTCACTTCTGGAAACCTGAAGTCCAAAATCAAGGTGTTCAGCAGTTGGTTCCTCCTGAAGGTTATGAGGGAAAAGTCTATTTCAGGTGTCTCTTGGCTTGTAGATAGCCATCTTTTCCCTGTGTCTCTTCATGCTGTTTTCCTTCTCTGCATGTCTCTGTGTCTAAATTTCCCTCTTCCGTCAAGAACACTAGTCATTGGATTAAGGCCCACCCTAATCTAATATGCCCTCATTTTAAGTTCGTTACATCTGCAAAGACCTTATTTCCAAACAAGGTCACATTCTAAGGAACTGAGGGCTAAGACTTTCATATTTGAATTTGAAAGGGAAGATACAATTCAACCCATAACACCCACATCCCCAGGCACTGATGGAGTATGGCTCCAAATGAGATTAGACCACCTGAAAGCATCAATATGCCTCTGGACTGACACTTTCTAGAGACTTCCATTGTTGAAGTGTTGATAAGATCCTTTTGGTCAGACTCATGATCCATGATCCAGGCTCTTGGGGTTATTGGCTTGGCTAAAGGGCTATTCCCATGTGTGAGAGACAAGTGTATCTGCCCATCGTAAAGAATCTGTTACCTTATCACATGAATTTCAACATTACATTTGTCAATATTTTAAAAAGGAAGTATGTACTTTTTGATAGTTTCAACTATCATATATTTTTAATGGTTATTAAAAATACTTAAAATTTTTTGTCAATTACTTATCAAAGAAGTATTTTTCTTGATAGAGATTACTTAGAATTTCAAGAGACCATTTTTTTTAAGTCTTGATCATGAATTATCTGTAGTTATTTCAAGCATTAAAAAATGGATATAAAAATGTCATGTTCATGAAATTAAGGTCAGATTTCCCATTGCAATTTTTGAAAGGATTTTATTTGAATGTTTTGTACAAGTTTGTTATTCAATATTTGCTGTTACCTTCTGGACAAATGACACATAGTAATTGCTTTAACATTTTGATCCTCTGTTTCTAAATATTAATCTTTATGCTCTTCAATAGCCTTCTACTTAGTTTCCTACAACACACACCAGTCTTCCTCTTCACTTCATAAATATTTTTCTTTTAAATGGGGAACAGATTTGATTTCATTGCTATATGTCAGTCTTGAGTCCCATCAGCAAGATTCCAATGAGATCATCATGTTTACACCTGGAGTTATAATCCTAAATTTACTTTGCTTGCTGCCTATGCCCTGTGTGTTTATACACAGACATTTAAAGTCTTAAGTATTATTTCTGGGTTCCTTCCCAACTGTTTTCTCATGTGAATTACCAGACACCTTCTTCTCCCTTACTCTTTCTTTTGATGCCTATTACTCTTCCAAGTAACTGGATTCATAGGTTTATCTGGGTGCTTTTTACCTTTACCTTACCTATTCTCTTTTTAAGCTCCATGGATAAGTTATTATTTGTCTAGTAAACTCCCAGGTTAATTATTATTTCCCAATTTTGTGGATGTTCTCCATCCTAATTTTGTGAGATGTCCTCTATCCCCATCATTTTCATAACATAACTATCCAGAATCAAGATCCATAAATACAAATTCAGTAAAACAAAACCATCTTCATGACCTGCCACTCATGTCTCAGAACTTCTCGCTTTCAAATTTACAAATGTCAGTAGATACAAGAGAAGTAACCAGTTGTGCTCCCAAGCTCTAAAATTTAGTCTCTTAAAAATGTTTTCTTTCCTCTTTGATGAAGTCATTCATTCCCACAGGAGGCAGAATAATAATTTTCAAATTCCTAGGTATTTATTATCTTCAAACACCTAATCTCTTCCACTTACCTCAGCCAACTTGTTGTTCTGTCCATTCCTTCTCCCTAAGTGTTTGGTTCATCTCCATTTCCATCTCGTCTGCATTGCCTTCATTAAAGCCCTTACTATACCCTGCTTGAAACATTGTAAAGGTTTCTTTTACAGTTTAGTAGTCACTCTGCCATCACACTGCCTGATGCTTCTCAAAAACTGTCAGTAGCTCTCATTACTACACAGTGAGATTTATTACCTTCAACAATGACTTCTGTTCCAGCCTCATCCTACCTTTTGTGCCAATCCTGTGCAAAGTGAGTAACTTACAATTCCCTACATGTATCATGAACTTCCATGTTTTGAGGTCTTTTCCCATTCTCTAGTTACATAACTGTGATCCCATCTCTCCAAACTCATTCAGAGAACCTTTTCTGATTCTCCTCCTTCCCTATGCCTTACCAAAGTTAATCTCTCCTTCCTTTTGTTCCTCTTTGATTTCCCCCCACTATGTTTCTGTCATCTGGCAGACAAAGACTGCATCATGATCTTTTCTCTATCTTCCCCATCACCTGACTCAGAACCTGGTACACAAGTACTTGAATTGTTAAATTTCCAAGAATTTGTGAGCTAGTTGGTCTTAAATTGGTTGCTTAAAATTAGCAATGGTGGAAGAATGTGCAGCACAGAAATTGACAACACTGTAATAGAAACTTTTTTAAAAGCCAATTTTTAAGCATTACCAGCCCTCCACTGATTATATAAGTGATACATGAGTATAGTCAAAATCAACTGTCCTCTTTAATAGTCCCCACATCCAGTCCCAGAGCAAAACAGTGTCGTGTGTATATTCTAGACCTCTCTTCACATGTCTTATGTGCTACTATTTTCTGAATTTAAGCCTGTTAGTTCATTGCCTCGCATCAATAAAACCTTCTCAGGCTGCTTCTGCTATCACTATTATGACTTTCCTCTGACCTCTCTTAGTACTAATTAGTAAGATTTTAAGTTGTTTGGAGAAAGGTACCATTCATACCTTAAATGCTTGTGTTTTCTACAAAACAGACCCTCATTAAGATGAATAAGTTCTAGAGATCTAATGTACAGCATGGTGACTATAATTAACAATACTGTATTATATACTTGGAAGTTGCTTAGAGTATAGATCTAAATGTTCTTACCACACACCCCCCAAAAATGGTAGTTATTTGGTGTTAATTAACCTTCTTGTAGTAATTATTTCACAATATATACATGTATCAAATCATCATGTTGTACACCTTAAATTTACACAATGATATACATCCATTACATCTTAATAAAGCTGTAAAAATTAAAGTAGAACAGACCCTGAAAAATGTCAATTTTTAGTTCTTTGATTCAAAACCTGGAATCATCCAGTGCTGTCTGAATACACCATTATATATGGAAGAATGAAAACAATAAGTACAACAGGAGATTTTTCTTTGCTTTTCGTATAAAAAACAACTTCATTTTTCTCATGGTATTGCAATGCCCCCATCAGGAAATAAAAGACAAGAGAACAAGACTGTTTTTTTTTCTGTCGGCATGTCTTTAGGTAGGTAAGGCCTCCATCTCTCTCTACTCCACTCTGCCAGCCTGGATCCATACATTATAGGAAAGAATATTTATGCTCTCAGAAATCAGAGATTATATGCTCAGCAGCCTTTCCTTGTGGGTGTAGCACTGCCATTTGTTCAGTAAATTTACTCTGCTGTGCCCAGTAAGACACTGTGCTACAGCTTGAGGGCTAAGCTTGGGTTGCAGGCCTAAATTTCAAATACGAAGATGAGGTTGTAACAAAGTCTACCATAACTAAATTTCATTATGACCCCAGCAGCAGAAAGAGTGGAAATTCTTTCATTAATTTCTCCCTCACTTTCTGTCACAGCAGCTCCTAAAGTGAACCACTATGTCATCCTATATGAAGGACACCAATAAAAAGGCTGTAGTGTATTTAAACAAATTAATCAAGCTACACCAGCCCTTTTCACAATAAGATTATAAAATTTAGATATTTTAGACAAGATGATGGAGGTCATAGTTTTTAGTCCTCATGAGCTGTTTTCTTAAGTATTGAATGAAAAAGTTAAAATAAATATGGATATGCATGTGACAACTTAGTCCTCTCTGTTACAATATGAGAAAGGCAATTAAATCTTCCCGAGATGAGAAGTCACAGATATGGCTACCTTGTGTCATAAAAAAAAAATAGCGGATATTGTTCTCTTCAGAAGGAGATATGGGTCTTGCATCCTTTTAAAAGCCTTCTTAACATTCCAAGTGTTTTCTTTCTCTTTTTTTTTCAAATAAATAAAGAGGGTTTATTCTCTTTCATTTAAAACTTAGTTGTAACAATTTAGAGTAATTGTACTACAAGACTTACTCTTGATGGATTCCAGGAAATGGGAAGCAAGTTACTACTGGAATACAGGGACCCCAAGAGCTCACAAAGAACAGGGGCCTCCAACATGTGGATTACCAATATGAGGGCTGATATAATGGCAGAGCCATTCTGAGAACCTCAATTACTCTTGAGTCACCGGTATGCTCTTCAAACAGGATCCCTGACAGCTACCAGCTTTGGCAACCTTTTTATTTTTCTTTCAAAAAGGAGCTTGGGCAATCACCCTACCCGTTTTAAAAAGCACTTTTGAATTAAAACTTTTGGAGTGGTCATCTTTTGTATCATCCAGAGCTGGCATACATGTGGCTGGATCTTGCATTGGCACCTGGGCTTCTCTCCGCTTAGAATAACTTACTTCATCACTGAGTCTCATTTCCCCAAATCTACCAGGCCATGTCAAATTCCCATGCATTTCTCCATGTTGTTCCCTTTGCTCAAAATACACTTCCCTGGAATAGCACCATTATCAGGTCATATTATAAGGTTTTGTTTGTTTGTTTGTTTTATGGTCTCCCTTTTCCATTAAGGCATGAGCAGCTTGAGCTTAGGAAGCAGGACACATTTATTTTTGTTAATCCATAGGCTACCATAGTGTCTTGCAAATAATGGGTACTCAATAATGTCAACCAAAAGAGATGATGAGTCTAAGTGAAGCGTACCATGATGTTCATTGTACTATTCTTTCAACTTTTGTGTAGGCTTGAAATTTTTCAAGAGAAAAGATTTGGGAAAAAAAAGATTAATTGAAAAGATTACTAAATTTCTGAGTCAGAGTACCCTGGATGTTAAGTCTGATAAATTTAGTCCTTCCCCAAGAGCAGCAGTCCTACCAAAATCTAAAAGTCCTTTGAAATGTTTAAAGGTGGTTCTGTTGGTATGTGAGTGTGCACTGGAATGGGCAAGAGGGGTAGGCAGGAGCTGCCAAGTGGGGACATGACTATAGGAGTAAAATATCTTAGCTTCTGTCAGGGTAGGGGGACCTTCTCTAGCCTTGGGTCAGCCCAAGGAAGCCTTGAATAAGGACATTGTAAGTGGAGTAAAACTCCGAGATGCAGAACTCCACCCACTCCACACTCTACAAGCAATAACGCTATATACTACTCACAGGTGCAGAAAATCCCACCCCTGAGAAATGGCCACCTGGCTCCACGGGTGGCCAGATGTCTCTACTACAAGGATCACTTTCTTGGGTTCAGACCCCTCTGCTACTAGGCTGTGCTTACTAATAAGAGTGAGGTAAGACCTTCGTCCTACCCCACCCACAACCTTGATCTGACCATCCCACCACCACACCCCTGAACCTCCACTTTGGAGACTAGGAGTACTTGGATTGTTTGTCATTTGAAAAATTAAGAATTCACAGTATATCTTCACTTGCATTTTAGAAATCTTCAGTCCTAGTATTCAACCTCCTCTTCTTTTTCACTTAATGTCAAATGTCTCAGTCACCTGGCCCTTACCACACCCCCACATCCTTCCTAATATAGTTCCCTCCTCTGAGTAGTGGCTTCACTTTGGTCATTGTCAATAGTAGTCACAAAAGAATGCTTGAGGAATCAAAACATTTACCTTGAGAATCTTACCTAGTGAAATTATTAACTATTATCTATTGAGCACTAGTAGCTTAACATTCTGCTAAGCACTACTACTAATAATATTATTAGATATTTATTGAGCACTTAATGGGTGTCAGGGATTATTGTTAGTGTTACCTTAATTTTCTCATTGAATTCTAACATAAATCCTTCTTGGCAAGTGTTATCTCCATTCTACACATAAGAAAACTGAGACATAGAGAAGTTAATAAGTGATAGAAACAAACTTTGAATCTTGCCTATATTTCTAAAACCTGTGCCTTTCATACATTATGCTAAAGTATCTTTTCCTAAATAATTTAACTGGATGTGGAATAAGTAACTTGAGTTCTAAAATAGTGTTGAACAGTAGACAAAATGGAACCTCCTAAAAGGGTAGCATTTCTGTTTCCTTAAAAAACACCATATTTCATTCTTTTTTTTTTTTTGAAATAATAATACTGTCCTAAAGATATGAGGCCAGTAATGCTTCTCCCCCACCCTCAAAAAAAATCTCCAGGACCATCAATGCTGCAAGCAAGAACTAGGGGTAATCCCAGCAGTTTTCCCCAAATACTCTGGGCATAAGAATGTCTAGTAGGGGCCAATAATGGGTTGAAAACAAGCTCATTCAGTCTTTTGTCAACTCTGACATTTCCTCTGTGTCCTCAGTTAAATCATTTGATTATTCCATTCCTTAGCTCCTAACTTACAAAATGGCCTTGACTGCACTTGTGTTATATATTTTACTAATCATTTAGAGAATTAAAATCCAGTAATAAATATGAAAAGTATTTTAAGACTATAAATAATTTTATAGATTTTTAAATATTTAGATGGATGTTATTCTAGAAAATACAGGCTATATTAATGCAAAACCTAAACTCCTGTTTCTGCTGTATAGCCAATCACCCAGATAGGTATGTAACACACTAGCAATCAGTGAGTGTGTTGGTTCCAGGAATGCAGAGATTTGTTCTAACTGTGCTTTCTCACATTATATAGTTCTTCTAAATTTATTTATGTTAATTCTAAAGTAAAATGAAAGAATATATTTTTAACTACCTACTAAGTGACAAGCACTGGACTAGAAATACAAAGATGATTAAGATAGGACTTTTGTTCTCAGAATATAGACTAGCAAGGGAGGCAGACACATAAACTATGGCTAATTAGGAAAGAATGTAAACGGATTTAGAACACATTTGCTGAATATGAATTGATGAGGGTTATAGCATTCAAGTCAACACCTTTCTACCTTCTGAAAGAAGAAGGAAGCTGCCATTGCTTAGAATATTGGGGGGAACTCCAATTTGAAAATTGTATTCAGAGTTCAAGTTTCCTTTTCTGAATATTTTCAATGACTGCAAATGTTCATCCTTTAGGGATAAATTCAGTTTAAAAGATTTTTTTTTAAAAAAAAGGCCTGGAACATTCTGTCATATCAAAAAGCAAAAAAGCTATCAAGGAATATTAATCATGTCAAAAGGACATAAGAGCCAATTTTCAGGGGCCCCTACTGGCCAAAGATGTGACTATTTCTACATCAAAAAAGATAACTGCATTGAATTGAAACACATCAAATGTGTTTAAGTCTTTGAAATCATAGTGATATTCAAAAACAAAACTCACTGTTCACCTGTGGAAAGTATCAGGGAACCACCTCATTGTTTTGAAAAATAATAGGCAAAATTGCCTTTCCTATATAAATTGTATCTCAGGATAACTAGGTGAGGGAGATTATATTTATTGAAGTATTTGAACTAAACCTATACTACAGAATTAATTACCATTTTGCAAGCCCTAATGAACTTATTGTCCCAGCAATGACCATCAATGACTACAAACACCATAAAAGAGGCTATTAGACATTATGTACTTCTTAAGAAAAGTGTACATGGCAACCTATTAAGTAATCTTGATTTTTAAAAAATCTGAATTTCATCAAGCCTCAAGAGCTATCAATTTATTTAAAAAACAGCATAGGTGAATACATTCTTAAAAATACCACAGGGATACAATCAGAACAATTCAGACTGTAAGAACTCTACAGGACTCACAACCCCTCTCTTCAATATCATCTACAACACAATAAATCTAGAGTGAAAAGCAATTACACAGAAAATTATAAACTAAAAGAAACATCAACCAATCACAGTGTATGAATTTATGTAGATCTAAATTTAAAACACACACACACACATTTATAAGATAAAAGGAAAATGTGAATGTTGACTGAATAATTAATAAAATTAAAGAATTATCTTTTTTAGGTATGATTATGGTATTGTGGTTAAGTTTTTAAAAAAGAGCTTTTATTTTTTAGGCTGCAAAAATTTCTCAGATACGACTGGAAACCAGAAGGTTTTAAATGACTTCAAATGTCTGGTCAACAAGCATTTTAAAGTTGGACTTTATTTGGGTTTTCAGATAGTTTTGTGGCTAGTAAATCTATTCTCCAGACAAATATAAAAGAGACATTTTTAGCAAATGTAGTATTTTTGGAATAAGTGTTGATCTTTGCAATGAGATTTCGTTTTCACGAATAAAATTAGCAAAGATTAAAGAAATTAAAAAATCAGTGAAATTTTAGTGCAATAAGCATAATTACATGCTGCTGGTAGGAGCATATACTGGAGCAGCCCTTTAAGAGAGCAATTTGATAATACACATTAAGAGTTAAAAATCTCTGTGCTTTCTAAACTAGTAATTCCACATCTGCAAAAATTTGAAAAAATAATAGAAACAATTATGCACCAAGATATTTATTGTAGCATTTTTTATATATCTAAATTTTAAATTTCCCTATTCTGCAAGAGGAAAGGGGTTAACAAATTTTGATCCTACAAAGACATTGGAAATGATATTTGTGAGAAATTTTTTGTACCATGAAATTGCATTTTTATGTTAAGTGAAATGTTGGATACAATATTCTTACAAGGTTTACAACTATATAGTTTTCTTGTAATATTTAATTCTATTTTACATATTTATAGTCACATATTATATAAAAGAATATGGCAATTTTTAAATATTGCCTTTTCTCACTAATTTTATGAACAAATATTAATTATTTACAAACATCTTGAAAACAGTGTCTTTTTCTTTGTTAAAAGACATTTTTTAAAGTGAGATCTCTCTTGACATTTTACATACAGAAGAATATGTAATATACCGCTCAATAAATTTTTTCTAAGTGAGTATAGAGATAAACACAACACCTAGAACAAGAAAGTAAACGTTGCCAGCACTCAAAAATCCCCCTCAAATCCCTTCTCAGTCACTACTCCAGAAAAAGTAACCATCACCCAAACTTGCATTATTATAAATAAGTTTTGTCTAATTTTGAAGTATATAAATTGGACCATAAATTATGTACTTCTTTGTGTCTGTTATCTTATGCTTAATTTACATTTGTGAGATTGATCTACATTCCTGCATTTAGTAGTAATTTTTTCTTATTGTCATGTGGTATTTCCTTGTATAACACTAGTATCTATCTTAATATTAATGGACATTTTGTCATCTCTAGTTTTTGACTATTACAGATGGTGTTACCATGAACATTCTTCTATATGCCTTTTGTTGCACAAGTGTACACATTTCTGTTGAGTATATACCTAAGAGAGGAATTAATAATTACAGAGTATATTTGTGTTCATTTTTAGTAAATTCTGACCAAAAGTTTTTCAAAGAGTTGTGACATTTTACATGCTCATGAGAGTTCCATTTGCTTCACATTCTTTAATTTTTGTCATTTGGGAGGTATTTAGCAGTATGCTTTTTGGTTTTAATTTGCATTTCATTATAACTAATGAGGTTAAATAATTTTTCATATGTTTTTTGGCCACTTGAATATCTTTTTTTGGTGATGTGCTCATTCAAATCTTTTGTCCATTTTTCTATTAGGTTATTTTTTCTTATTAATGTGTAGAAATCTTTTAATATTCTGAATATGAGTCCTTTATAAATACTTTTATTGCAAATATCTTTTCCCAAGAATATATCTCTTGCCTTCTCAATCTATCTCTATGTCTATATTAAGGTTTTTTAAAATCATGATGTGGAAAAAGAAAGCATTAATATAATAAGCTCAAAATAAATTTTTGATGTTCTAATTGGTGGAAATATGTTATTATTTTCTTCTTATTTCTACTTCTTAATATTTTCCTAAAGTTTTATTTCTCATTTAACTCTAATGATAAAATCATTAAATGCTAATGATAATGATGATGTAGAAGGAAAAAATCCAGGAAACAAATTTAATTTTATCATTTGAAATCAAGCCTTCTTGATTTTTATTCTTATTATTTAAAAAAAATAAAATAAATAACCCTTAAAATTTATGGAAAGTCTTCAGGAGATAATATTGTGAATGGAAGAGAGAGTCTTGAAGGCAAAGCCATATCTGTCTAGGAGGTATCTTGTGTTCTTCGGCTTTGTTCATTTTCCTTAAAGGTCAGGCACACACTGGGCCATCACTTGCCTGACATGACATGACAGTCAGGTGTTTCAGAAAGCCTGTGGGTTACTGTTTCCTTCTTGGGATCAGAAGGACCTAAAATGAGTGGCAGACAGAGGGGCAGGTTGGTGAGTGAGCAGGTTCCTGGTCAACCTGGAAACATCCGGTCAGCTACTAGATGAATTTACAACTAATCTTTATATATTAGAGCTTTCAGTTGAATGTAAGTTTAAAAGAATTTAGATGCAACATCTACTTTCATTTTCTTACCTGAAATGAATTAGAAGATTCAATTATTGAGGAAGAAAGCAGTAGAAATAAAAACTTTTGGATGCGTGGTAAGCCTCACTGTTCCATTAAGAGTGATATTTAATAATATTAATATCACCCAATTTGTACTTGGTCACAAGGCACAATTTCCTTCCTTTGCCATTTCTAAAAGGTATTTTTATTTAATCCTTTGAATGGAGTGGACACAGTTATTTCATGTGGACACAATTATTTTCCAACATTACTTCATAATTCTGGGAATATATCCTTCACCTGAAAAAAAAATTTAATATGACATGAAGGGATTTTAGAAACTGCTGCTGACTGCTAAGAAATATAGTAATTCTATTTGTTCTCTTTTACCCGCTAAACACTAAAGATGCTCACGGATTTCTTTCTTTAATATTGCCCAGTCATCTAAATCTACAGAGTTTCCAACTGTAAAACAAAGAATAAGAAACAACTTTGGAGAGTACATGGAGATTCTTAAATCTACTTTCCTCATGTCTATGATCATGGTGACACATTCCTTAAAATTTCTGTGTTAAAAAGGTAAAAGCACAGTTCAAGTCCATCCTCTAAACGTGTTAACTCTTCTTTGAAAGTATTCATTTTTGAAGCTGGAAAGTGTTTAAGAAAGATGCTGGGTACTGGGCAGCTCAGAGCGGCTGGGCCCCTACACCTTCAGATCCTGCCTGGCACAGTTAACAGGACAACAACTTCCCTGGAGTGCTATATAGGAGTTTCAATGATACACAATCTGTGCCTGCACCTGGATCTTGCCTCAGCTCCCCAGCCCCAGCCTATGAAGTGCTAGCCATGCTCCCCTTTCATGTTTCCAAGGTAAGGAGCAGCTCCCCAACTCCTTTCCTCTGGTCTCCCCTCCAGCTTGACCAAACCCTTCCTTCCTACCTAAATATTCACAAAGCACCAGCACAGACTTCAGAAGCTGGAAAGTCACATGACTATCATGCCTTTGCAACCTTTTTAGATTTCTTACCAAAACCCACTCTGAAGTTTATCTGTTTATTTTATTTGTTTTGAATTAGTTTTGCTTTTTACAATATTTCTGTAACAATGACCAAATCAAACCTTATCATTGATCTGGCTCAGCCAGTCTTAAAGGATAGAATGCGAAACTGTCTTCTGTGTGAATTGAAGTAAGATTTTCCTAAAAGTCTTACACTTTCAAAGTAATGTGAGTACTGGCAGCAATTAAGCTAAGCAGTTTGTCTCTCAAGTTTTTCTTTAAAACCAAGACATCTGTCAAAGTACAGTCTTAAGAGTGAATAAATCACACGGAGTCCCAAAGCTCATCCGAAAGAGAGTTTCCTCATATACTCCAACAGGGTTCTGCCTTCCCAAGCAGCTCCACTCAAACTAGGCTGCTCAGAAAACCAGATTCCTGTCTTCTTTTATGAACTAACCATAAAAGGAACAAGCTGCAGCAGCAACAACAAAAACGTATTTGTTAAAGCCTCTAGTTCTCCCTAGACCTAATTTTCCATCCTCTTTTTTTTCTTACATTTTACTCTACAGAAACACAAACCAAACACACTTAAAGAACAGCCATCAGGAAAAACAAGTCAGTCCCCAGCTCTCCCTATTTCTGATTCTCCAGACATCCATCCCTGGAGATTCCTTCTCTGCTAGAATACTATAATCTTCATCACTAAGAGAAACCTGCCTCTCTTCTCTGGCTTTTTTTTTTTCTTTCTTTGTTGCAGAGCGACATTCAGGCAACGCCACTTCCATTACTAAGATGCTTTATACAAGAGAAAAGGAATATCTTCCTGCTTTTGACTTTCCTTCCCATTGAAGTAACTGCAAGCAGGTATGCAGATTAGGAGAGGGGATGGGTTAGAAATGCTAGTACTGTGGACCCTGCAGAATCTCCAGCTGAGGAAAGGACTGGTCTTGATTTGTCACAGCATCCTACATTGGTTTATGTGTCAACAGGCATACACAGTGCCAAGTTCTGCTTCCTCACCCCTTCATCTTCTTATTCAGTGGGTGGCAGGCAGGAGAGTTGGATGAGATGAGATACTTTTTTAAAAATTGGATCAACTCCAATAATAATAATTAAGAGCAAGCAAAGCACTGAAGGTTGGTTTTAGAAAGAAATTGTCAGAATGACCTTTTCCCTTGATTTCACTTCATTAAAGAAATAAAATCTCTGAGATTTTGAGCTCTCTAGATGATTCAACAGGTAGCTAGAGTTGAGAACCATTGGTCTGCACTTACCAAATGAAATCATTCTACTTATTACGGGGTTTCTAAATATACTTGATGAAAGAGTATTAAGTCAGTCCATATGCTTTGAGTGTATCCAAATAGGCTCTATCTGGAACTCACTCTCAGTCTTGAAGCCAGTATGTCAGAGAAGCAGCAAGGCACTGGGCACTTACCTCCCTCCTTCCTATAGGTATGTTCGTACAAGTGAACTCTGCTGCAAGTAGACTCTGGGCTGAAAGGGAGAAAAGTTATCTCTGAAGATCAACACTAAACCAGATGAATGTGGAGGAACACAGGACATTTGCCTCCTACCCCAGAATCTCTTGGACCAGGTTACAGATTATTATGGGATGGTTATTATATAAACAAGGATGGTATTTTGTATATATGTTGTAGGTATTTTACAAGGAAACTATTGGATGGAACCTAATTTTCCCTTTATGGGCTGCCTCATGGGTAGGGATTGAAATGCAGGAAGAGAAACTTCAGGATTTCACTCCCATTTTCTATGGCACTCGTGTGTGTGTGTGTGTGTGTGTGTGTGTGTGTGTGTGTGTGTGTGTGTGTGCATGTTCTCCCCTCATCTTAATGACACAAGTTCAGCTAACTCTGAGATCTTTAGACTTCAGGGAAAACAGAATGAGCCACAACTCCTCACAGTGCTTCTCTGGTTTGAGCAGGTTCCCTAACTTCAGACTGGGTTTCCAGACTGCTCTGGACTGATGAGCTGAGGGCAATGCAGAGTCACCTCCAGTGTGTATGTGGCAGACAGGGGACTGCAGGAATCTGGTCTCCTCACTACTGGGCTCGGCTCTCTCATCTGCTATCTTTTTATTGTTTAGGTATAGTAATGGTTTTCTCTCATTCACCCACATAAATCTAGAAGGCCCAAATGTTTCAGATAACTCTAGATAAAATAAGTGTGGCAGCAATTTATACAAAGTAAGTCTCAGTGTAGTCTAGGAAACAGTCCCCACAGAGCAGCCATGTATCACAGACACATGAGGAAATTTCTAATATCTTTATAAAGTAGGTGCCTCTACACATACAATGCTAACACCAGGTTAACACCACCCTAGGACCTTTTAATCCTCAGAGGAAATAAAAACTATTGAAAATATACTCTTGAGAAAAAATTAATTTGATTTATAATGTCAATCCCAGACATGTATTCAGAAGCATAACAAAGGAGCCAACTATATTTGTTCATTTTTTTAAAAAAAGCCAAAACTCTACTTTTGTTAAAGTGTATTTTCAATATGACCAAAAATATTAAAAACTGACAACTGATCTATGGCTAAAGTCCTCAAGAACAGACATTTTAAATGCAAGTCAGTGTAATTACAACATTATATTATTTTTTTCTGCCTGAGCCATGCACATCTCAACTAATGTCTATTATATAATTTTAGATATCTAAAGTACTGTTCAGTCAACATTTTTGGAAGACCTACATAGGCAATACTTTTATGTCTTGAAAACTGTTTAAGAAGTATTCGATTTAACCCTAGTGAGGACGTTAAGGGCTAGAGATACAAGCCTATGTCTCAGCGTATCCACATATGCCTCACCTAGTCCATGAATTTGTTGTGTTCTGCCTGCTTACTGGATGACATGAATGAAGTACACAGCCTCAGAGTCAGGCAGGCCTGAATTCAAATTTTACTCTAAAGCTTATTATCTTTGTGTAAATTACTTAAACCCTCCACGTCTTGGACCCCTCGTCTGTAAGATGGAGATGCAAAAGCCTGCATTTCAGGGTTGTTACTTAAGATCATTTAGAGTGCTTGACACACAGAAAGTTCAAGTAGTAAGTAGTAAGAAATACGAGTTCCTTACTTTCTTCCTCTATTTTATTCTTTTATCCTTATTATCCTTTGGATTTTTTACCTACCAGATTTCTTAAACACCTCATAAATAACTTTTTGGTGTGCTAAGAGATCTTAATAAAAGTAACAAAATAAGGAAACTAAGCTTCAGCTTATTATGAAATGTGACATTAGAAAAATGACTTGAAATTAGGAGTCTTAGTTGTATATTCCCACACATAATAATGACCACCTTCATCCATGGAGAGATTTCACACTCAATCTTCATCCCTCTCTGTAAGGCCTGGGTGATCTTGCTGTTACCCTTGTCTTGGCAGTGTGGCTTCTCCACAGGAGAAGAGCAGCAGCTCTGAACTCAGAAGGAAATTTCTGCTGTCCAGCTGCTGAGAAAAGCTTGGTCCAGATGGGAACTTTTCAAGTGCTGATGGCAAGTGTTGGCCATGAAGGCACTGGATGAGAGTAACTTCCCCCTCCATCATTGCTTCCTACTGCCACTCCCCCAAAACCATGAGATGCTCATTCTTTCCACCTCCTTCAGGAATGGCCCACAGATCCGTACCATGAGAGGGTTCACCAGGAGAGGGAGTACCTTGTTTCAATTTGGGGACAATTTGGTTGCTGGACCTGAGCCATTGCATTACTGCCTCTCCCCAATCCCCAATCCCCTCATCACCACCACATACACACACAGAGCAGGTGACCACCTTGCGTTAAGATCCTAACAGAACAAGGGCAAGCAAGGAAAGAGCAGGCAAGCCAGGCTCATGGAAAGGGGCATCACCAATGGAAGTTTAAGTGAGGACCCTGGAAGTCATCCCAAATTGGGGACAGGTGGAGTGGTAATCAGATGAACAAGATTTTTGCTTGAAATTTTACAGAACCATGAATTAACTGAAAGCAGCACCAGAATAACTGGCCGATAAGGTAGACAGTAAAAATCAGATAAATCAATCTATAATAATTAGATAAATTTTGAACAATATCTTCAGAAAGCATTATATCTTCAAGTTTATTAAAATGTTTAATACAAATATATCTCCCCCAAGTCTGGGCGAAAACATTTTCATTTTGCCACCCTGTTTCACATTTTATTTTCAGTTTCTTGTCCCATATTTTGAATACGTTTATTAAGTCACCCTCTTTATATACAATCATAGCATTACAATATTTTTTTAAATTAAAAAACACATTTATAGCCTTTTGGCTTATAATCACATGTCTTTTATTTTTAAAATTCAAAATTGAATATGCAGTTACTAAGGCTTAGTTCTTGAGCAAATATGTCTTTCAACAAATCAAATGCATTATCGAATGCAATATTGAATATTTTTCTTATTCAATCAGTTGGACTTACTTTTCCAGATAAAAATTATTTAAATTTACACACACATTTATGTCTGTCATTTAAATATACCTGGATTTTAAAAGCTTTTTAGATGTTTAAAAGCTTAAAAATGCCATTTGAAAGAAGGCATTGCAACTGATTAAAAGAACTGAGGAATGAAAAGAAGAAATCTGAAGGAAGACTAGGTAATTATTCTGAAGTATTATTCTAGAGGGAATGGTAAACAAATAAGCATCAGCAAGAACATCACCATTATACAGACGGCTCTCCATCACCCAGGCCTGCTAGGGCCACTTTACCCTCATTTCTAGCATCCTAACAGGATTGTAACTTTCTTTCACAGGTTTCCTTGGGTGCTTACAGAGTACAGGAAGTTTACCAAATGGCCTGTAAGTCCTTTCAGGCTCATAAAGCTCTGGTGTAGACCAGAGGTTGTTGGACCTCTCCTAATAGTCCTGATCACATTCCCAGAGGTGTTAGCTGACTTGAAGCCAGAACCAGTGATAGAAGAAATATATCTGATGCCATCAATGAAAAGAAAAATGCTGTTCTTCTCACTTTACAGAAGAAGAAATCGAGACTTAGAGAGCTCAAGAAACTTGCCACGTCCACAGGGCTCATTAGTAGAAAAGCCAGGATTCTAAATTGTCTCTGCTCAGCAACATCCATGCTTGTTCCACCCCAAATCAGCACCTTCCACCCAATGCAGAACCCAGCTCAGGTTCTCTTCTTATTGTTTCTTTGAACTATCTCTATCCTTACCTGAGTAGCTTCAGAGCCTCATATAATAGCACACTTATCCTTTCTCCCATGTCCTTCCTCTCTTCTCTGGGTGATTCTGGATGATAATGGCGTTAGCCAGCAAAAGGCAAAGTGAGTTTAGGAAGATGAAGTAACTAGGCAGAGCTAAAGCAGCTTTACTCCAGCACGCTGGGGCCTTTCTATTTATTTCAGGGGGAAGCGAGATGCCTCCAGACATAGGCCAATGTATAAAGGAGCAGGCCAGCAAGCTCTGTGTCTCACCATTTCCACAGAAACCACACCGGGGGCAATGTCCAACCCAGTGGTCAGTCACCCCAAAGGCCTTCTTCACCAGGTAAAGATGTTATTGGGCCTGCATTAAATCCACCTACCACCATTATGAGATAGATGGGCAAGTTCCTGACCACAGGCCGTGGGGCAGAATTCCGAGATTCTGGAAGCTCCACTGACCTGAAGCCAATACCTGATCTCCTCAAAAGAAACCTCTAGAAATTTCTGATGTCCTGTTCAGACCACACATAGGGATAATGGGGTTTGGAGGTGGGGGCCACAAAGGAGCAATGAGCCTGCCCATGTGACGTTGGGAAACTCGCATCCCCAGGGAGCACCTGCCCTCATACACACAATAGCCTCCCTCACAGGCCACTGCAGAAACATTCAAAAAAGCAAGAAGTCACCACTTGACAATGGAAGGAACTTTAAGAGCCCACATGGAAAGCAGAGAGACTCTAGCCTTGTTGAGGAGTGACAGGGTTGTTTGTACAGGGATGGGTTCTAGCAGCACCGTCTATTGGTGAGCTCACTTGGTTAAGGACACTTCACATGGGATATCTCAGACATTGTTTAAAAAAGGAGAAAAAAAGCTGTCCAAGGGCGTTTCCCATGCAGCATTTGTCATATGAAGCAGCCACAGGGGACCTATAAGCATAGGAGCCCAAGACCCTCGAAGTTCACGTGTTGTGGACACAGGAGTGCAGGACTTTGCTTGGGTAGGAATTGGGCTGGTAAGTGCAAGGGAAAAATCTTTGGGCTTAGTAAAAGTTTCTAGATTATTTTCCTCCCATGTCTTATATATTATCCCTCATCCCCATTTAAACATATATATAAATACATATGCACAAAATACACACTGCATATTAGTCTGTATCTAAAGATTTCATTCATTTGGCAGGATATGGGGTTGGACCAGGACAGTGAATACTACAAAGTGCTCTGGCTGCAGCAGTGCTGACATGACCATGTTGCGAAGAGAACACTGGGAAATTGTTCTGAAAGATGCCCTCAGACAAACTATATTTCCACTAATAAAAGAAATACAGTCATCAAAAGATTAACAATTACCCTACCGAAGGTCAAAATATTCCACAAAATAAACCTTGAGATCTTTTGACCCTGTAAGGAAGAGTTTTAGATACACAGCATATTTCCTCTTAATGTTATCCAAAGAAGAAATAAGCACTTAAATAGAAGAAGCTTAATTTTGCTAAATAATAACTCCTTTATATTTTCATTAGAATAACTTTTAACATTGATATAACTTTAAACCTAACATGCTTAAGGCATCTTCATTGTCTCTTTCCACTTCGAGGCCACTAAAGTGATTGTTAGAAAACATGAGAGTAATTTTTTCTGTATACAACCTTCAATGGCTCCCCAGAAAAAAGGCTGAGCTCTTTTGCATGCACATAGTCCCACCCAGCCTGTTTCACCTCTTCTTTCCACTGCAACGGAAATAAGTTCTGTTCTTTCCTCCTTGACCTTGAACACACTGTTCCTTCTACCTAGAACTGCCTTTCTCTTTTATCTGTACTCTAAACATTCATCCTTCAAGATTCTGTTCAAATATTGCCTGTCTTCCTGATAATTTCTCATTCCCAATAATGTTAATTATTCCTCCTCTTGTGTCCCAAGTTTATAACCTAGTGTATGTACCTCATGATGTTGTTAATGATTTATTTGCCTGTCTCTGCCACTACATTGCAATCTTAGCAAACAGGAGCTTGGTATTCGCTCATGGATACCTCTAGAACCTAGCACAGACTATCACAAGTATTGTCTAAGCATTGTTGTGCAGTAAAATAGAAAAAACAAAACACCTCTCAGGATTTTCATGAAGATTAATATCGTGTGAGTAAGAAGTCTAGCTGTCTAGCATGCAGTATGTATCCATTAAAAGTATTAATATTTATGTTTGTTAAATGAATACTTGAATCTCATTTTACCAAATTATACTCGCATAGACACGTAGAAAGTTCACTTGTTTAAAATTGTGCAAAGCTGACCCAGTAAAAGAAGGCAGTTTGGAGGCAGAGCCTTGGAACGAGTTCTATAATGTTTGGGCCTCTATTCTGACGCTCTTTGCCTCTGTGGCTCAGCTTCCCAACTCTACAAATTAGCCATAAGCATTAGTCACCGGCCCACCCTACAAGGCAAGCAGGTCCAGGAGAGCCAGCTGATAACATTCCCGGAGTTCTATAAGTAGCACGGAGAACTTACTATGAAGCAAGGGCAGTGGCAGACACAAAAATAAATCAGAATTTTCCTGGCTCTCAAAGAGCCTATAATTTCACACAGGCGACAGAGATATACACAAGGGACAGTAACACAAGCTAGAATTTGGTGACTGTTATAAGAGAAGTATAAGCAAAATATAGTCACAGCACAAGAGAGAGATGAATTTTATCTTAGAGAGGTAGGAACTCAGGTGTATTTTGTGCCCATCCTAAGCCCTGTGGGTAATAGGTAATCTCATTTAGTACTCATAATATCATGAGGTAAAGGGTATTAGCCCATCTTAAAGATGAATATAGTAACGTGGAGAGTATGAGTAACCTGCCTAAATCAAAGTGACAATACACAAAGCTACAAACGTGAGCCTTCCCAAAGCTGATGCTAACACTGTGAATGCTACCAGCCTGACCCCCAAGCCATACAGAAGCAGTGAGATGACAGTGGGAAGAATTGAGTGTCCCAGGTTGAAGGGACCACGTGGACAAAGATCCAGAATTGAATAGAGGGATGGCATGAGGTGGGGGAATAGAAGGAGGAAATCATGCCAGACAAAGGCTGGTGGACTAGGAAACTGGGCCCAGATCATGGAGAACTTTGAGTTTCAGTCTGAAGACAATTTTTTAAATAATTATAACGATGCACTAATAATGACACTACTTTGTGATCATTTTAGTGTCTTTCTTATGAACAACTTAAAGATACCTCAAAATCTATGATGTCAAATTTTTGCTGCCATTTACCCCATTTTATGGATTGGAAATGGACAACAAACATTTTAGTAAATTGTGCAAAGTCACGGCACAAGAGGCACCTTGAACACTTACTTGGTCCCCAGCACTCTAAAATATTCTATACAAAACTTAGTAACATATGAACCCTAAGCCTCAGTTGCCTCATCTTGAAAATGAGACAATGACATCTACAGGGTTACCTTGAAAAGCTTTTCAAACTTTACAAGATAGCACAGAGTAGGATGTGCAGATAGGGAGATAAGCAAATATTTCCTATAATCCTGGAAATGTCATTAGGGTCCCTTGGATTAGGGTTCTAATGTTCAGAGAGATTTATACAGAAGAGAAAAATCTGCAACTTAATGAGGCTGGGCCAGTAGGTGCTCAGAAGAGGAAACCACCACCTTTGCACATCTGAACCACTAACAATGACTTTTGTTGCTGAATGTGCTACTTTGCTCCTACTAGTAAAATCTTGTCAAACAGGAAACAGGTTTTTAAGGCAACGGAGTCCCTGTGAGTTCAAACTTCTGTTTTCGAATGTTCTTACAAGATGCACAATTGGCATAGACTTACAGGAAATATTTAATTGGAATCGGAAGGTGCTGGCTCCATGGGCCTTGCTTTATATTGTCTACAAGCTCTTGCTGAAATGACTTTGGTGTATAAGCACCAGTCACTCATTTTTATATTTGCCAGTGGGAAGTGAAACCTACACAGACTCCAAGGGTGGCTTGGGGACACAATATAGTCTCCACGGGGTTAGGAAAAGAAAGAGAAAGAAAGAATGTCATGTGAGAATTACTCTTAGAAAAGAAAAAGGCTGAGACTGAACTTCCAGTGACATATTTATGAGCTCAGTATCGCTTGCTTGTGCTGATAAGCATAGGTCATTCAAGGAAGGAAAAGTCACCTTTGTGTATATAAAATATGCAAGATTCATAGTCTGAAAAGACTGAACAGGAAAGCATTAGGTAAATAGAGGATATCCCTTAAAGTATAATGTGAAAATTAAATTACTTTAAGAAGGAAGAAAGGAGGTGTTTCTTTTTGAGTCAATTGTTGAGATAACTAATGACTCCTTCATTTGAAATCAAGGTTACCTGGCTTTCAGACTTTTGTGGCCTAATTCTGAGAATGCAAGGAAAATAAATTTCCTTTATTATGAAAGGCCTTTCAGTCCCCCTTTTGTGTGTTCCCTGCCTCAGGGTGAAAGGACCAGTTTTAGAGTCAACTGGACAGAGTTTAGTCTCTCAAAACTGCCTCTAACTGGTTCAATGAGATTGGGCAAATTACCTGATTCTCCAAGTCTCCATTTCTTCATTTGCAAACTATAGATAATAATAACACTTGTCTCTTTGGATTGTGTGAGGATTAGATAAGAAAGTGCGCTATAGTTGTCTGCCACAGAGCCTGGCATTTTGCAAGCATTCCGTAAAGGTAAGCTCTTATTATCATTATACCATAGACCACTGGTTTTTCCATTGTCAACCTTGGGACATCCAGAGTTTTGCAATTATCCCAACTAAATGTCAAAAATTCTTCCAATGTGCTCAAAGAATTAAATTTAATTTTAAAATTCATGTAAAAGTCCAGAGCACTTTGGTAGGTGAAGATGAGTATGCGATAGAAGATTTCCTAGAAATTCTAGTATGGTTGTTTCCCAATCACAAGCTACTTTGGTACATGGAAATGATTTCCTTCTTTCCCCTACCCCAAGCCTTAGTTTTAAGAGTATTCCTCTTGGTTTTTCAAGTATTCAGTGATTTCTGGATTAGGTCTCTCAAAGTAGATATAAATCCTTCTGTCTCACTCCATCTACCCCTAAACCTTTCCCCTGTGCCTTATTCCCCACTTCCTCTAGAAACTTCTGGGATTCTGGTCTGATAACCTATCTCCATTAGC
The DNA here is from genome assembly GCA_004027375.1 of Macroglossus sobrinus. NCBI lineage: Eukaryota > Metazoa > Chordata > Mammalia > Chiroptera > Pteropodidae > Macroglossus > Macroglossus sobrinus. Next base: position 114,515 of record PVKZ01002144.1, on the reverse strand, counting down.
ACTGGGGCTTTGCATATCTCAGGACCCACCCTCTCCCTCAGTATATTCACCTCTATAATCCACTAACTGACCAGTCCCCATTCAGCACAATGTAGGTTCCTGCATGAAGATGGTTTGTGACAAATGTTCTTCCCTCAGGCTGGATTAGACAAGATATTCTCAAAAAGAAAAAAGGCAGAAAAAAGAGTCCTTATCTTGGTAGAATTTTCTATCACACAGTATAACTTCCTGTGGGTTTGCATCCACCAAGTATATTCTTGGAAATCCCCTTTCAGTATCTCCTGCTTGTCACTGAGCTGACTGCATGGAGTAAAAGTTATTCAGAGAAGTGAATTTTTGAGTTTTCTTATAAATTACCTTTTTCTTCCTCAAGCCTCTCTATGATCTCTTCTACAGTAAAATACATTTTTAGTTTGATTCTAAACCACTGCTTCATAATTCCTCTCATGGGATTCACCGGAAATGAGAACCTCAGAAGCACCCTAACAGTTCTCTTTACCTCATATCCCACAGTATATTAGCAAACCCTAATTTGCCTTTATTTATTTTCATAACCTATCCACTGCTCATCTCCTCTCCCATTAGTGCCCTGGTCCAGGCCACTATCATCTCTTACCCGGTTTACTACAAAAATCTCCTAATTGGGCTCCTTACTTCTATCCTGCCCCTCTTGATCTATTTCTGCACAACAGCCAGAGGGATATTGTTAAAACATAAGTCAGAGCATGTCACTTCTCTGCTCAAAACCCTCCAATGGCTCCTCATCTCATTCTGAGTAAAAGATGAGTCCCTATATGGCCTACAAGGCTCTATACTTCCCAGCCCCCTTATGCCTCTCTCATCTCATCTCCTTACTCAGTATTTCTGCAGCCACACTAGTCTCCATTTGGTTCCTCAGACATGTTAAGCATGGCCCCCACATCAGGGCCTTTGCACATTCCATCTGCCTGGATGGTTCCTTCTCCAGATAGCCAGAAGACTCACTCCCTCATCTCCTTTAGCTCTTTTTTAAAATCCTGCCTTTTAAACAAAGTCTTTCCTGACTGATATATTTTAAATTGCAACCCTTGCTCTCATATCCTATATATTCATTTCTTTCTTTATTTTTTACCATACCATATGTCACCATTTACGAGAATAGATTTTTTTCCCCTCTTAAATCCCCACAACTTTCACCCCTGACCCATGGATATTGTCATTTCCCCTTAAGAAACTGGATCTCTGAAGGTGGAGTGTCTCCTCCCATATGCTCATGGTATGCACCCAGGGCCTGGCATGGCACTCCCAGAGCACTCAGGGGGCCTTGCACCCCAGAGCCTGGCGAACCTGAGGCCAGGCGCACCCAGGGTATGGTTCCTGGCTCCACCTGGGGCGCGAACCCAGGACCTTCTGCATGCAAAGCAGACATACTAACCACTACACTATAGAGCCACCCCCAAGAGGGCAGATTTGATCATTTATTTTGTTGATTTTACATCTTATCCCACTGGATCTTACTAGAATGTAAGTTCCAAGAGAGCAGGGGTTTTGTCTACTTTGGTCCTATATCTCTAGTGCCTAGAACAATACCTAGTGCCCAGTAGATTTTCAAATTATATTTGAACTCAATAAATGAATCAAGAGGATGAATGCCTTTTATTCAATCTCATTCCAGTGAGAGTAGAAGTCAGACAGAACTGGTCTTGAATCCCATTGTTCACCATTTCTGAGCTTTATGATCTTGAGCAAGACATCTAAACCTCAAAGTCTTGGATTCTCATCAGTAAAAATGGGAATGATAATGGCATCCACTTCATAAGATTGTGAGGCTAAACCACTTATAGAAAGTCCTTTGTCCAGTACGTCAATAAGTGCTAGATATATTTGTTGTTATTATTATTCTCAGATGTCATAAACCCCCACAGTAAAACTCTTCAGGGAGAAAAAGAATTTGAAATCCTTTTTTAACTTACTACCAAATAGAAGAGTAGCCTGCAGCTAAGGAACCTGTTGGATTTCTCATTAGAAATTGCTGTAGTCTCATTATTATAAAGCACACCATCAATAACTTCCTCAGAGAAGCAGAAAAGGGCATGGCAGAAAATAAGAAAATATTTTCCAGCCACTGCAGGTTACAAGATAGACTCCATTCATTAATCAAGTGTTTTCTTCTTCCAATGGGATAATCTCAAATACATGACACAAGATAAACACAGAGCCATGCTCCATTAAATTTATGAAAGGATGTTTATTTTTATCAAATTTATTAGACTTGAAAGATATCCCTTAGTTCTCAAATCAACATTAGCATCCATGTTTATTTCTTGGTTGGTGAGTGCTTTAACAAATAATAAAAGGCTGATCTCTCACCTCTTGCCAGGCTAGTAACATGCCAGAGGGCAGAGAGTTTAGGATGGGTAGGATGGTGGTATACCACACTGATGATGCATTGGGATTTTGAAACAGCCTTTTCTGGTGGTTTAAGGCAACCTGACATTCTGTGAGATTCAGAAAACGGGAGTGTTTTATTTGCTAGGAGAAGTAGGCCTCTCATCTGTGGTAATAGCACTACTCATAATTCAGAGTAGTTTTGTGCTCTGCCACTGTTTATGCTAGGAGTAGCCAAGAAATAACCCCCAACAATTCTTCTCCAGCCCCCTGCCCTCTCTCCTTCCCTCTGGAGAAGTCTAACAAATACAGAGGCCACAGTTAAGACTATACTGTGGCCATGCACGTGTTCCTTTCTAGCACTGAGATTCTGTCTGGCAATGCTGCTATATCCTCATGCATGTCCTTGTCTCAGGGTCCCTCAGCTTTATTTTTAAACTGAAAAGGGGATAAGTGAGTTGTTAGGCAGTGAAGATTTCTCCATCTTTTATCCTTTACTATTCTCTTCTTTGATAACAAAAGTATCAAAATTACTTTAACTCCAAATAAAAGTAAAACTGGAACCTCAAATATGTTACCTTTTTTCTTTTTTAAAGACATTTTGGTAGGATTTTTGATAAGAGAGGCACAAGGATGAATACCCTAGAATTCAAATATTTTCCAAATCCTAAGAAACAGGCATGACATGACTAAATTAATGAGCGCTGAATAAGGTAGCCCTGGGTATTTGGAGATTTCTGTGTCTTACTTCTCAAAGAACCTCTGCTTTTAGCTAGGTAATTCTGCAAACTCACCCCATCCCACTACCATTTTTAGTAAATGTCCTTCCCAAAAGATTTAGTCCAGGACCAAGTCAGTGTCTCCCCTCCTTCTTCTGACACACTCCATCCTCCCTGGTTCATCAAACCTCCCCAACCTACTGCTCATACTAAAATCAAGGTTTCTGGACATTCACACCACAGTGAAGACTGGAACAGATGCCCACGATCAGATCTCCCAGGAAAGCCATGGTTCCCCATGCAGTATGAATTAATGAGTCTCCCCAAAGATACTTAGTCTGTTCTTAGAAGAGGCCCCCCTGTAGTGGGATAAGGACTAGCTTTCTAGTCTGAAACATGATGGTCATCACAGCTTTGGAGTTAGAACCATAATGAGTCGATGACCAGTGTCTGAAAAAGATAGTCCTTTACCTTCTAAGAAAAAGCAAGTTCTTTGCATTTCACCTGAAAGAAAAGGTCACCTTGGTGAAGCAGACATTCTTCACTTATGCCTGGGAAGACTCTCATCTCTGGTGAGAGACACTTCATGATTAAACCAGCTTTCAAGACTGATAGAAGGATGTTTGAAACTTCCTGGCTGTGCTAAGAATGCAATGATTTGAGGAACTATGTCAGGCTGGGTTTCTATTTTTCCCTTTTGTTCTGCAATGCCCATGGGGCCAATGACATTTTGAGGATGAGCCCCGTATGCTACAAAATACATTAGACTCGTTACACAGACTCGTAGTTTTACCTTATAAATGTGGCTCCATCAACCTCAGCTTCAGTGTCCTCAGCTTTAAAATGGAGAGATGTCTTAATTACAAGCTTTATGATCCCTTCTCACTTCAAAGTTCTGCAATTCTGTGAAAAGCAATTATTTCCTTCATCATGCTTTCTGTCCTGGAGTGAGGTCATCAGAGTGGTAACTGGTGGTCCCTGGAAGGTCTCTGAGTGTCCACCACACTCAGAATGCCTGTACTGCAGAAGTCAGTGCTGCATGACCCACCCAGAACCCCCTGGAAGGAAGGAGGTTCCCCATGTTAGAAACCCCACCTGAAAGAAGACTCCTGTGCTATTACTATAGTATCGCCCCTGGTTTATTGATCAGAGTCCCTGAGATGGAGCCTTCCTTGTCTAACAACTTGGTTATTTAATCACACCTTTTTTTTTTCCAACTACCAAGTGCTTTCCCCTGAAACTTAAACATGGGGAGTAGTTGTGGATCAGAGGCACAAGAACAAAGGACATCCTCCCCAAGAGAGGAAATACAGAAAGGATTATCCTTTTTCAAAGGTGCAATAATGAAATATTTTCCTTCCTTTGGGCAGGCTATTTTATCAGGGTTCACTGCAGGGGGAACAAGATGCTATTGTCTTGATTTAATTGCCATAATATCTCCCCTCCTCCAAATGATAGGTCAGCTAGCTGCTAAATGCTTTCTGCTTGAAGGTAAAATACCTTTCAACTTGGCCCTTTTCATCCTGCCCAGGCCCCTCGTGGGCTTCAGGGGAGACAATCCTTGCTTTTGCCCGGTGTCTGCTTCCTTCCTTGAGCTGATGGGCACTGGCTCCCAGAGCTCTGGAAAACTCTTTCTCCCCTGTTATCTTTACTCCTTAACTCCACACAGCATGGATCCTAAACTAGTCAATAAGGGAGCAGCCTCCACAGTCCCTACAAAAGTCACAAAATTCCAACACTAGAGTCCTTTGCTGAGACCTCGCCAGTGCAGTGAAGGGGTTCAGGAGTGGGAACACACAGGAGGAAAATTCTGCCATGAAAGCCTGACTTTCTGTCCCTTAGAGTGGAAGAAAGGGAAAAGTGGAGTAATCTGCAAGGAGCTCTGCTAGTCAGAGCTTTCATGACCTAATTGTTTTACCTCTGCAGACCCTCTTCCTTAATGCTCTTGCTAGACAGTAACCAGCTGTCTCCTCAGACAACAAAGTCAGGTTGGCTCTACAAGACAGGGCTAGGCCACTGCTGTTATCTCCTCCACCTTCTTGCTAAGAGAAAGTGGAGACAAGCTTCCAGGCATCATAGCTGCCTGCCTGCCCCTCGGGGAGCCTTATTTCCACAGGAATTGAAGAGCAGAGGAACTCAAAAGGCAGTCAGGTGGTATGTAATCTCACCATCAGAACAATAGGAAATCCTAATATCAAGCAGACAGATAGCAGGAGACACTTGCATACAGAGCCATGCTTTGTTCCTGGCCCAATTCTGAGCTTTTCTGATAGCTGAATCCATGACTAATGTACCTCCCACCTCGTTCACCACCCCCAACCATGCATACTGCTGAAGAAAATTCTTAGCTCTCAGGTTAGAACTTCAACCCAATAATGAGTTAATAAATTCCTAAAGGTCAAAGAAACCTTAATCATAAGATTACTGTTCATTCCCACCATGGTACAGCTTCCCCGCCCACCCCACCCATCTCATTCTGCAACAAGAAGAGGATTGAGGTCTCAAGGTTTTTGTTTGTTTGTTTGTTTTTTGTTTTTTATCAAGACTTTCTGCTCAAGAGCTTCTCTAAGTCAACCTGTCAGGACAGTGTGTTTCAACAGTCTTGTTCCTGGTGCACCATGAAACCTACAGGAAGACCAGGCCTCTGTGTCACTGTTGCCCCGACATGAACTACCCCAAGGAGAAAGCAGGGTTAAATGTCAAGAAGCAAGCAGTTCTGAGGTATTTTCTTCTTGTGGTATTTGGTTCTTTGGAAGTCTGAAAAGCTCAGAAAGACTTAGTCAAAAAATACCTATAGAAGTGGGGGACTTTCTAACATTGTCTTCCACTTTTTCAATTGAAGTGCACCTTTTACCAGAACTGGATTTCATCTAAAACACTTTATAACTCCAGACAAAAAAAAAATCAAAATGAATAACAAATAAATAAAAATTTTAAAACTGACTCAAGAAAAAGAATCTATTTCCTCCATTTTGGCTGGAAAAATATGATTCACCTTCATTTTTAAATTTTAATTCTGGGGCATTAAGCATACATCATAAGCTACCCAGGATAAAACTAGTGGCATCTACCTATGTATCAACCCACTGTGGTGCAGGTACTTTGATCTAAAGGGACTTTCTCAAAAGCTCTAGTGAGTAAAAGAAAAGTTGCATAGCATCATGCCTACCAAAGCTCTTAGGATTCTGATTGGAAAGGAATCCTGTCCTTTGATGCCTTCTCCAGCCTGTGTGACCAGCTCAGAAAATAGATTGATAGTCACTTCAATATATGAAGACTCCTGAGCCAAGGATGACTCAAGCCTAAAGAGGCTTCCATCTTCCACCTCAGTGACATCTAGCCACCATTCACATTTAACACAGAAATGCCCACAGAGGCACCAACAGTCCTTAGTTGCTCTGAGAATGGATATGTGGTTAGAATAGAAAGAGATCTTAGTTGTAAAATATGGCTTGGACTTCCATTATGTCATGAAGAGGTAATGTATAGCATGGTGACTATCGTTAGTAATACTGTTCTGTATATTTGAAAGTTGCTAAGAGATCTTAAAAGTTCTTGTCACAAGGAAAAGAATTTCTAACTATGCAATGTTAACTTATTTTGGTAGTCATTTTGCAATGTATACATATATTAAATCATTATGTTGTATACCCACAATTAATACAATGTTATATATCAATTATATCTCAATTTAAAAAAATACAGGCTTGGAGCTGAGCTTCATTTCATGAGAAGTATGTTGCCCATTGAGCCTTTTCCTGCCAGCAAATTAGGAGGTGGGAGGGTGGGGAGATGCTGATTTCCCACCGGTCCCCAGCTTGACCCCACTGAGAAAGTATACACATCTACCCCAGACATACTCCGAACTCTAAGCTGAAAGAAGAGAGGGAAAGGTCATTGCCCTGGCTCTGAGTCTTGAATTGAGTCAGTATTTCACTAAATCTCTCTGATTTTCTTCTCTAATACCTTTCATATTTAACATTTCCCAACCGGCTTCCATTCGGGCCTCCTCTCCTTAGACAACCGCAAATGAGCACATCAATGAACCTCTATTTTCAAGCAGTGACCCTTCTGACTAAGGGGTTGGGTTCTTCTCAGGAAGCAAATCTGCTAAGTGAGAAGAAAAAGAGCAAATGGAAGGGCAGAAGTGACAAGTTTACCTTTTAAATCACACACAAAAGTTTCTATATTTTAATCCTTGATTGAAAGTTCATTTGCAGCCTTGCCCATAAAAAGATGTTAAATACTGCCCCCCTAAAAAAGTAAAGCTATTAGATCTGAGAACCAGATCCTATTGTAATGTTACCTGACAATAAAATGGTAAACAATGATGAAGTTCCCATGGCCACGAACTGGAATCATGCCATTCACTCCAAGGGTGTCTTAGAACAGTCTGCTACTTCTGCTAAGAAAATAGACAACTCAACCCTTCCAGACAACTGGTTATCCATTACTTCCCAGAGTTGAGGATGTCCCTTGATTGTTTTTCAAATTTCTGAGTCATTTATCTATATGCATTTTTCTATTACCACTTACTTTCCCACCACCATAAATTTTTTCATATATATAAAGTAGGATTACCTACAAATCTCATTTCAGAAAAAAAATTTTAAGCATCACATTTTTATTCTTTTCTTTTCACCCCACTCAGTACACTTTTCCATGATGATGGTTTATTCTGCAAACTCTTTTTTTTTCTTTTTCTTACAAGCTCTGGCATTTCTGCTGCTCTCCAGAGCATAGTCACATCTTGGTTCTCCTTTTGCTTTTCCTTATAACAAGGAGGCATTAGTTCCCCTTTTGTAGAAACCTAGAACTACCACTGACCTCTTTCATCATGAGGTTAATGCTTTTATTTCCTCAAACTATCTTCAAGATTTTACTTTCTGTTACATACTTTTTAAATCACAGAAAATTGAGTATCTAAATCTAGACATAGTGTTCCCAGTATTTACGTGTTGTTTACCCTCCCCCCCAAAAAAAAAATGTGGAGAGGGGGTGGGTAGTAAGAGAATTTTTAATACCTAAAAATAGATTGGATTTCAGCTGGTACTTCTCTATCTTATAAAGGGTTTTAACAGCTTGTTTTCAAAAATGTGTTCTCAAAGAGTTTAATAGTAAATTGTCAAATACTTTTTATGCTATTCTTATTTAGCAAGTTTCATAATTAACCAATTTGTATCAGGAGAGTTTATAGCCAACATATGTTACTTTAACTGTAATTTGGTTATTTAACACAAGGCAATGGCTCAGGTCTGAAGGCCAGAGTGATGAATAAGAATCAGGAGGCTGAGTCACAGCCCTGACACCATCTCAATTCACTGTGTCACTATGGGTACTTCATTTAGCTTACTGGGTCTGTTTCTTCATGCAAAATGGACTTCCTTTCTACTTATCCACAATTTAGGGCCATCACAAGATTAATAGAAGAGTACTTGCAAAGTACTACAAAAAAAATGGGCATCATTCATTTACTTGTTCAGTCAGTGCTTCATGTGGACCCAACGTATGTATCAGACACCTAGCCTGGAACGGGGATAAGGAGATGGGATGGGGCCTAGAGCCTTAGACTGTCTTTCTGTGACATCAAATGGGCCTCAATCAGGTCAGAAAAGTGCATGGTGGTGAAAGCCACAAGGGAAGAGAAGGGACTACCTCGAGTAGCCCTAGTTATGAAGGCAGAAGTTTTGTGTGTGTGAGCAATGGTCCTGTTGTAAACCCTCTGAATTGTTGTCCCAATAAGTGTGCTTATCATTATCAAATGATTACCAAATAAAAAATCATCATTATTAATTTTATATCGGGAAAACAAACACTGCGGCCTGAGAGATGACCATCTGATCTGTTGTGGGTCCAGGCACCTTTATAAGCCAACTGAATTAATAACAATTGGTGTGGAATCCTCCACTGGTTCCTTTTTACAGATTCCATGTGATATGAAATATCAAAATACTCACTTCAGAGAAGGATTTGGCTGTGAGAAAACATTGTAAAGGATCATTTAAAGTTGTGATAAAGATTCACGGAAAATGCTTTTTTGCATTACTATATGATACGTCACTTTGCTATTTTAAAAAAGCAATAAACTCTTTAACCATCTCAACTGGGGAATTTAAAAATCAATCTAATCCATTAAAAACTCTGTTATAGTTAGGCTATTAGTCCTATGTGTACTTTGAGCCTTTAAGATATATTCAGACAGAACTTAAATAAAACATGTACACTAGAGTTTTTCACTGTGGAACCCTGCTCTGCCCTCCTCTTCCCACACCACCCAGAGGATTTCTCCTGACTGATAGAGAGAATGTACAGCACTTCTAGCTGCCACATCCAGGATTGAATACAGACATGTGGAGAGCCAGGGATCACTTCAGTTTGGTTAGGTCAGGAGGTCTCAGGTCCCCAAGACCAAAGCAGGATAAGAAGGGCTTTAAAATCAGCTAACATATTTATTCTGATATTGTCTATCTACATATCTGCAGCCCTACCCTAGACTATCTCCTTGAGAGTAGATACTTCATTCAATCAATCACATTTACCTCTAGCTTCTAGATCTGTCCCAGACATTTGGTAGCTGCTAAAAAACTGTTGAATTGAACTGAGGTCCAAGTCCCGGGAGGCCCAGAGTCAGATGGTCCCAGCAAGGCCTCTACATCTGCCTGGAGAAGCTGTAGTGTTCTCCACGTTGGAAGTGAGGTTCATCCTCTCATCTTCCCCTAACTGATACTGTGAGGAAGGTGCTTCCACCTATCTACAGAAACTTAACTCTAGGACATCCTGTGTCCCTTCCTTGAATACCCCCAGCCTCTCTAATCACAACAATTAGGTCTTTTGGGCTCTGTGCAACCCAACTTCCTGGTTTTTAAACTCCTAATATCCTCTCTGAATGAATAATAGATGGTGGGGTATAAAGTTTTTCCTCCCCTTTTCCTCTGGAGTAAGACCCATGGGGCACAATGAGAAGCTCCATAACCTGAAATCAGTGCTTAGAAGGACCCTATGCTTGGCTCAATGCTCTACTGTTACTCTTTTGAAATTCTTAATACTTTTTGAATAAGGGGTTCTACGTTTTCATTTGCATGTGGTCCTGCAAATTATGTAGCCAGTCTTATCTCTCAGGTACAGGGCATTAACAATGAGAAAATGTATGGACAAAATCAAAGGATGTGTATCAAACAATGTCTTTAAAGATTAACTTCCATCTTCAGCCAGTTTGTAAACAGAAAATACCTGTAAATAGAAATTTGGTGGAAATGAATCTTCTTGGAGGAAAAGTGATGAGCACAGAGAACATATTCTTTGTTGCTTATAATACTTTTTGAGCTTAAAGAGGTTTGTTGAAAGGAAGCATAAAGATATTATAATTCCAAAGTTGTGGTGATAGGGTAGTGAGATGAAGGGGGAAATTATTTTACATTAATTTTTTAAAAATTAACTCTTAATTTAATGGTAACAGACATTTCAAGGAAAAATCATAGGCTTCAAAAGGAACATGAATAGAAAGTAACATAAAACACACTATGGAGTTAATCTGAGTCAGGAAACTTCTTGTCATATTTTATCCCCACAGTTCTAAAACAAAAAAGAGAAAAGAAAAGAAAAGATGATTACAGAGATGAAGGTCCAGGAAAACTTGGCTAGTTATTTCTTCAGTGATTATCAAAGGAGTCTTAAGTGTTGCAAGAAAAAATTACTTGAAATTTCTGGAGGGATTTTGTTAGATGTGTGTCTGTGTGGGTTTTTCCAGGTTAAATTTCTAAACAAAAGAAAGAAGGAAAGAAAGAAAAAAAGAAAGAAAGAAAGAAAGAGAGAGAGAGAGAAAGAGAGAGAGAGAGAGAGAGAGAGAGAGGGAGGGAGGGAGGAAGGAAGGAAGGAAGGAAGGAAGGAAGGAAGGAAGGAAGGAAGGAAGGAAGGAAGGAAGGAAGGAAAAACCTTTAATATCAAATAAAGGGAAATGAGAGTCAAATTATCAAGTGTTCCAGTGTAGAAATTCTTTCTAATTAGAACATTCCTTATACCTGTCCCCATGGAGTGCCTTTCATCAAAGTTGCCATAGAATTTTTCATCACTTTCTACAATGAATTTTTCAGCATTTACTCATCTTTTAAATACTTTATAAAAACAATTTTTTTTACTTTAAAATAGTTTTAAATTTACAAAAAAAATGTTACAAATGTCATACAGAGTTTCCAAATACTTTTCATCTAGTTCCCCTGTTATTAACATCCTTCTTCACTGTGGTTCTTTTGTCACAATAAAGAAACCAACATTGGTATATTGCTATCAACTAAACTCCATGCTTTATTCTGATCTCATTTGTTTTTCCACTAATATTTTATCTCTGTTCTAGGATCCCATCCAAGATACCAAATTGCATTTAGTTGTTATGTCTCTTTAGTCTCCTCTGGTCCATGACAGATTATCAGACTTTTCTTCTTTGTCAATGACATTGATAGTTCGAGGAGTACTGGTCACGTGTTTTGTTTAATGTCCCTCAATTCAGGTCTATCTGATAATTTTCTTATGGTTATACTGGAATTATGGGTAAGACCACCACAAAGATAAAGTGCCCTTTTCATCACATCACATTGAGAGTACATGCTATCAACACAACCTAGTGATGATGATATTGACTTTGATCACCAAGCCACGGCAGTATTTATCATTCCTCTACCTTAAAGTTACCCCTCCTCCCTCTTTCTTGCCATATTCTGCCCTTTGGAAGCAAGTTATTAACCACAGTCTACACTCAAGATGGGGAGGGGCCAGGAGAGAAAATTAGCTCCACCTCCTAGCAGGAAGAGTATCTATGCAAATAATTTGGAATTTTTCTATAAAAAATATTGTTCTCTTCTCCCCTTAATTATTTATATCAGTATAGATTCATGGATATTTATTTTATACTTTGGGTTATAATACAGTACTACATTATTTATTTTTAATTTATTTAAATTTGGCCTTTGGGAGCTCTTTCAGATTGTCCCTTTGACATGCCCCATCCTTTTGTTTTGTTTTATTTTAGTACTTTCTTACTTTCCAGCACTACAAGATGCTTTAGGCTTACCTCATATTTTCCTGCCCCCTTCTTATTAGCTATTGTGCCTTTTACTGGAGAATGGTATGAAAAACCAAGATCTGCATGCTGGATTCACCTATCATTTTATTCCTATTCTAGGCATCAACCTTACTCTCACTAACTCTTCTGCTTAAAAATCTGTAGTTCTGATTATCTGCAGAACAAAGTCCAGACTCTTTGGCCTTGTATCAAAACTCTTTCACAATTAGCTTCCAATCCAGCTTCCCTAGGCTTATCTCAACTCCCCATAGGTCTCTCATACTTCAGCCAGATATTTTACACTAACAGGGCCCTAAACTTCCCTTACCTTGTTCCACCTTCCCAACTTTGCTTATTCAATACCTGCCACTTGGCCTAACCTTTCTTCACAATCTCATAATGTCAAAATCTCCCCCTCCCCCACCACACACACAAAAACACTTAAGATAAATTCTTCTCCTCCACCAGCCTTCAGTCTCCCGAATCAGAAATGATGACTTCTTCCTTTGAAATCACAGAGATAGCAGCTTTACATGTGAAAAGCATGAGCAGTCTACAAGATATTTTGAGATCTCGGTTTCATTTAAATCTCTTACAACCTATCTTAGAGGTGAAAAAATGAAAGCCCAAGACAATAAAGTGACTTTTACAAAGTGACAGCTAATAGGAGGCCAAAGCCAAGATTAGAATCCAAGTCTTTTGATTCCAAATCTGATGCCCTTACTGTCAGTTCACTTTACCTTGCATTATCTTTATTTGGACGTCTGTGAGTTCTCTTACTTGGTCATAATCTTCATAAGGATCGGGCCTATATCCCACATTTGTTTCTATGATCCAGCACCTAAACACATGTTTGGATATAGTAGGGACTTGACATTTATTGACCAATAAAGGAATAAACAAAATCTGTCTAAAAATATGAAAGGCATATCGATTTACTTTTCCATGAGGAATATTATGAACCTGATATTATGAATCTCTCTCATTTGCATCGTTACTATTATCAGCATTACATTTTCTAGTTTTTGTTATGCTTTTATCTTTGCCAATCATACAGGCAAAAACAAGGTCATGTTGTCTTTGATTACCGGTACTTTGAATATTTTTCATGTATTTACATGGATAATTCTATTTTATTTCCCTGTCCATTTTTCCATTAAGGCAATAATGATTTTCATAATGATATATGAAGAACTCTTGCTCTTTTGTATATGAAGACCAATGATTCTTTATCATTGTTTTTGGCAAATATTTTCTTTTTTATAGTTCAACATCTCTTAACTGTATTTATAGTTTTAGATATACTAAGTTCTAAACTTATGAAAAGAATGTTGGTCACAGTATAATTACAACAAAAAAAGTGAAAATGGTATAAATATCTAATAATAAGGAATAACTAAACAAAATTCAGTGCATTAATTTGACTAGGATGTTATTCATTAATTTTTAAAAAAGCCCTGTTTTTTAATAGAAGTAAAATACTCATATATGTTTTTACCAAATAGTCAATGGAAAAGCATATAACTATATATATATATATATATATATAGTATGGCCCAAATATACTCAATTTTATGCAAATTATTATCAATGATTATTTTTGGGTTATAAAATTATAGGTAATTTTTATTTTCTTCTTTAAATATTTCTTTTTACAAACTTGCTACAATAAATACATGTTTACAGATAAGGAAAAAATGTGTTATTGTTAAACACCATCAAAAAATAAGTGCTTGAGGGGCATTTTTAAGGGTGGCAGTATTATTAGGAAGCATCTATAACTCTCATTTTCCAAAGAGAGAGAATTGAGGCCCAGGGAAGCAGAACATCTTTCCCAAGGTGACCCAGAGTGTAAACTCTGTAGCCCTGTATTGCCAGAGAGTTGCTTAGCAACCCATGCCCCCTCCCAACCTTTCAATAAATATATTCTCACACACAGGACACATAAGAAAGCAGGCAGTGTCTGTAAAGCTGTATCCAAAAGAAAAAAAAAAAGTAACCAAATAAGAGATGTGGAATAGACTGCAGAATTCCAGAATCTACAGTGTCCTCATACCCAAAATGTCACTACAACCTAGTATTTACCATAAGAAGCTAAATAATTATGCCTCTTAGTTATCAAGGCATGCCAGAATCACATTTCTCAGTGACCCCCCTGGGGGAATTCATAACCTGCTAATCCCAGCCAGAGCATTCTTGGAAATACCACCTGCCTAAGCCAGCAGTTCTGAGAACAGAGGCATGGATCCTAGTCATTGGTGAGGAAGGTCCAGAAGTTATTTAGGGATGAGTGTTTTTGTGAGAACATTGGTGACTAGTAAGCAGCCCCCACAGGCGTGTGGTTCTGTCTGCACTCAGCACAGACCTGGCAGAATATCATATCATTCTCTTTCCAGGACTCTGGCCTGTTCCCCTCCTCCTACAGCTTTCTGGTTTTCAGAGAAGTCCCAAAGCAGACTCATAGATACTAGGCGCCAGAGAACCTTCTCACTCTCCCCTGCTCTGCTCTAAATCTTAAGGGTGGGAGAGAATGGCGGGTCCCTGCAGGCTGTGTTTCCCAGGACCTGTGTCAATTGACTTCTGTCTGGGATCAGCAGTAGCTGACTAGAAGTTCTGGTGGGAGATGGGGAGGGGAAAGAGCATTTCTCTCCCCACTTCTCTGCCAGTAGAGAATGCATCTCCTCCAGCTCCAGCTTGTGCAAGATAGACCCACTGTGGTCCTGGCTTCTGCCAGATGACCCTACACTCAAGTAATGTCACCTCATTCTGTTATCTCTCCCGCCTGAGATGGCGGTGGCTTTCTTCTATAGCTAACCTCTTGGCTGTCTCACTATCCCGTTAGGCTTCTCGGCCATTTCTTCACCTACATAACCAATTCTTGGCATTGAAGTTTCTCTGCTGAAAATACTCTGGGTGACCCCTGTCTTGGCTGTTTGGACACATACTTACCCTGGCAGGAGTAGGTGATGCTGTCTCAGTGGCCTTCTGTTCTGTTTTCAGTTCAAATATCTCAAAGAGGGAAGAAACTAGTCAGGACCAAAAGAAACCACTTTGTGGGCAAGGTCTTCCAGTGAAAATTAGCCTCATAGCTGGCCACAGCTTCCTCATTATTAGAGCATAAGGTGGACAGCACTGCTGTCATGCTGAATCATCTCACACATTGAGACGTTTTATAACCTACCTGTAGAATTAGGTGATATGTGGTATTGTTTTTAAAAATGTTTTTTAAAACCTGTCAAGATTTGTCTTCTAAGAAGTCTAAAAAACCCCAGAAAACTCAGTTCTGTGGCTGACTATCTGGAGATGTGCACCTGATTTCAGTATCTCACATGGCCACTCCTGAAGAATTTCCCCCTTGGGAAATCACTTTTGTCACTTTCCCACATAGTGGGTCAGAGGTTGTTTAGCAAAAGTTCGGTGTGAACTCATGGAGGAGGAAGGCAGGCATAGGAGTGAGGGAACCATTCACAAAAGTCAAGTGAATGAGCCTCCAGAGAGGGGAGCCAGCGATGGCCTCCTCTGCCTCTGGCATTTGCAGCCCTAAGAGCTGGACTTGAGGGAAGCGGGTGGCTCCTTGGCGGCAGCCACGCCGGCTCTGGGTAGTGTGCCTTGCAGACAAGAGGAGGCCTATTCTGCGAAGGCGGATCTTCCGGACTGGGAGGAATAGCAAGTGCAGGATCAAATGAGTTCCACCTCCTCTAAAGTGCTCTGCTGACTGAAGATGTTTGAAGCCAAGGCCCAGAGGGCACATTTGTCAAGCTCTCAAAAAATAGAAACCAGGATCAAAGCAGAAGCACTTTCCAAATATAAACATTTGTCACCTACATTCACTTTTGATGTGCCCCATTTTGAATACATTCTCCTTTATAAGAAGGACAGCTTAATCTTTCTGCACACACACTTGGGTCCTTCAAATGGAGCCCAGGGACAATGGTGGGGTGGGGCGGGTGAGAAAGGAAGTTCCAGCCAGGCAAAGTAAGAGAGGAGAAAAATCCCTCCAGAAGTGTGAAACAGGAAGGAAAAAAGGAAACTAGCGTTTTATACATTACCTCATGTTTTCCTGCAAATTAATTCTAAAAAGAGGGCATCATTATTCCCATTTTGTAAAGTGTTTAAGTAAGTCATATATCCAAAATAGCTCAAGCTTGTAAGAGTAAAATCAGAATGTCTTCCTAGCTAATCCTGCAGTCCCTGTTGCCACCTGTAATAAGTGACCTCAACTAAAGGAAGGTAGGTAACCTCAGGTCGGCAGAATGTCCGTTGGATACTCAGTGTCCACTCATATCTATGTATCTGGAAGTTACCATGTGTTTTAGAGCTGGACAGCAACTCTAGGGTCCTCTACTCCAGCTCTCACATAAGACCTGCTGCCCAGTTCCAGAAGGACAGTACTTTAGTTCTACTTTTGAAACTGCCCAGCTCTGTCGCATTTCTACAAAATGGCCCAAAGAATCTATGCCTATAAAATGAGCATGTACCCTCATCCAGAACACTCTCTCCTTGCCTATCTAAACCCTACTCACTCTTAAAGGCCCAACTCAAGGATCAACCCTCTCCACAAAGTCTTGCAGACCATTTAGCACCCGTGGAACACCCACACTCACTTTGAATTCTGCTATCTTATATTTGTCCTCTAATGAATTTCTATGGATTAGCCTTTAGGACTGGTAAGCACCTTTGGACAAGTGGAGAAAAAGGAACAAAATTCAGCATTGTAAGTAAGCCATTCCCTTCTGAAAACCAGGCTGTGTAGTTAAAAACCATTGGGGGTTTGTGCTAAAGGAACTGAAGAAACAAGAGTAAAGGATAGGTGGTGATGGGTCTGGCCTCCCTAAGACTTCAGCAGAGTCACTGCCAGTGAAGCTTCTTCTACTGGCCTTGGCAAAGGAAAAAGAGAAACTAATTTTCTCTATCATAAATCATGAACCTCGAAAGCCTCACTTTCCGAAAAGAATAAGTCTCCAGAAGGAGGAAGATGGAGCAGAGTTTGGAAGTTTCTTTCAATCTTTTTGTCAGGCCGGGCATTGGTTCTGGTTACAGCCTTTTCCAGATGATAAATCTTCCTCTCTTTGCTTCTCCTGAACTGGAAATCAGCATGCAGATTCATTTACAGGCCATCCTAGAGAGCTTTACACTCTCCTCATAGATATATTCCTCTTGATGAAATTGTGAGATACATAATTATAACAAGAGATCAGGTTTAATTTAGGAAATCTGGTGATTGTTGAGCATGGTTGATCATCTTTAAAGAAAACACACTTACAGTCTTCAAGATAAAGTCCATTCCCCTGTGATGAGGTCGTCTCATGGAATGCTACTAGTCCCGGGCAGGGTTTCAAAGCCGTTAAGTTTTTCTAGGTGAGACAGAGCTGCTGGGGTTTATGGGAATGTTGGCACCCAGGTGACATGTTGGATAATTTTTAACAGAGGAAGTCTGTCTGGTGCCTGCTCTTTGTTCCAACTCCACTTTCCTATTTGAGAACTCTTGTGATACAATTGCTATTCACAGCCACATTTTGGAAGGTCATGAGCGTGGTCCCACATTGGATGCTGAGCAAATAAAGCGTTCCCCACCTGAGTCTCTCTTCCTGACAGCCAGCAAAGCAAGGGAAGAATTTTCTCTCCGCCAATATTATTTTACAGAGGCGGTGGGGTGCATTTTCTAAAATATATTTTATATTGTTTATTCGCTTAAGTAAAACAATATATTTGGGACTCAGAACATGTTTCGCAAGTTTACCTGCCAGTGTCACACATCTCTCTTGTAAAGGACAGTTTCTCCAGGAGGATGTAAATTCTCATCCAGACAATTTCTTGAACAATGTGAATGGAGAAGGATGCAAGAGATAAGTCAGTGTCTTCAAAACCAATAGAAGACTTTGGAAAAGTACCTGAGATATCAAGCAATTTGATTTAAAAGCTTTGAATCTTTCTCTCCCCTGCAGGAAGAAACTCTTGAGGTACACAGAGAATATACATAAATGGGTGGTTAAACCAAGAATGGTTGGATCAACCATTACTTTTCTCCCGTTGAACTTCATCAATGACAAAAATAATATCCAAGATGACATCGAAGCCATTGACTGTCTCCCAATGCCCTTCTGGTGAAGACGAGGGTCTAGACCCCATTATACAGCCACTGGTGAGCATACTGTGATTGCATTGCTCAATTCTGTTTGTCACTAGTTAACTAGAAGTCCTTTGAGAACAATGACAGCACTTTCTGCACTGCTCTGGCACTCCCATAGGGTAACTCAGCAACTGCTTACTTAATAAATGATTGAAATGAAAGATGTGTTTTTGTTTTTATTTTTATTTTTGTTTTTCTTAACACACTTGAATCGCCATTTAGCATCACATCTTGCAACAAACATCTATTAAATACCCACCCTGGGTTAATCATCAAGATTCAGAGATAAATGAGACAAGGTCACTGTACTCAAGAGCTGAGGACAGGCAGACTGGGAAGCAGCTATGAAAGAATTGCTACAAGAAGTCCAGGCAAAGAGTAAGGAGGATGACTGGGCCCCTCTCCATGGAGAGGGATCATAGCCCAACTAACCCCTGGGTTCCTGGGCCTGCAAGGGGCTTGTCTTCTCACAGAAGAGACCTTGTTACAGACAGCATTAACAGAGATGGAGGCCCAAGCTGGTACCAGTGGACCGAGCCAAATGCTGTCAGCAGCCACAGAGCCAAGTAGATCAGGAGAAGTCAGATCATCACAATGAGCATGTGAGTCCACAGACCTATGCCCTGAGCATAGGGGAAGCCAGCACCATCAACACTGCTCTCGGGGCTCCTGCACCAAGGCCCCTACAACTCTCATCAAATGCTTTCCTACAAGGGTGAGACTTTGGGCTACTAGGGAGCAAAACCTAATGGTATAAACACCTCTCAAGGATCAACAACTGAGTGAGACCCATCACAGCCCAAATTCACTAAACCTTAAACTAGATGCCTGGTGGGGAGGGGGAATAACAACCTTCCTGAACAATAAACTTTCTATCAGCAAGTGACTTTGCTATCAAAGAGAAAGGTCATTATGCAGACAATTTAGGGATTTCTTTTCTAAAGGGATTTTCATTAGACCACCAGTTTAGTAGAAAAATAAATTTATTCCTTAAGTATCAGTCATGACACTGAAATTTCATGGGATGACACTTTGTGTTTTCTCAGACTGTATACCTGCTGGGCTCAGTATCCTTATGTGTAAAATAAAGGATTGAACTGGGTGATCTCTGAGGTCTCACATTTAATCTATTAGCTTCTTTGCCCTAATAAATTGTTTCCCTAAAGCCCTCTATCAGCAAAGCCCAACATTGGCTTTTCACTCAACCACTATTTGTCTTCATTACTAAAGACCTTTCTCAAAGTCAAAGAAAAGTTATAGGAAAGAAAATGTAAGGAAAAAGGAAAAAAGACCCAATAATCTCCTCACCCATATATTTATCCATCACAGTGCTTTATGTAGAGAATGACTTTCCTGTTTTATTTAGATTACAATCAAACTGTAAAAGAACTGTTATCTCCCTGTTCCTGCTTTTTACTTTAAACTGAGACCTTTGTCCTCCTATATTAGAGAAGCTGTAAATACTACAAGAGAATGTTTACATTTTAAAAATCCATTTTCCTTGATCATTTGTAGAAGGAAGGAAAAAATCTTTGTACTAACACACCAATTCATCTTGACTTTGCACAAAGTCACCTGAAGGCTGCCTTTCCATTCAACAGCATTTAATTTCTCCCAAAAGTTGTCTTTCCATACAGAAGTCTTTCATTTCTCCCAGCCTAAAAGCACTCTCCAAGTTAGGAATGAGAAAGACAGAACCTGCCCTTGTAAACTTGGGACAGAATTTGTAACGGATGTGGGGCTTGGAAGTTAATTGTGTTCTAAATTTATAATTAGCATATAACTTATTTCTAGACTTTTAGAAAAATGAGTTTCATTGTCTTTCTTACGAATTAGAAAAATCCCAATCCAGTGATCAAGAAACCTAATAGCACCTCTCTCTTGGTCACTGGGAAAGCAAACAACTTACCAGAGAAGCCTCTGATGGCCAGCAAAAGGTGAGCGAGATATTTGGCAGGAGTGGTCAGGCAAATTTCGGCCACCCCAGGAACAGATTTACTTATGCTGTGTTTGTGCACAAGCTCACAGCAGAACACTCCAACAACTTAGAACAAAACATCTGCTGGCATGTATTCACACAGAGCATCAACTCTGGCAGAAAACAGCCACATATGAATTACATAAAGTGAGTAGAGCCGTGGAGGCAGAATGGCAAGCCCTGTACTTAGAGTGGAGGACAGAGGAAAAGGGACACAATTCAGCCATGGTCCTCAAGAAGATAAAACAAAAATAATTACAATACAGTATAGAATCATACCATGGCTAAATGAAGCTAGCACATTTCTTATACTCAATAAATATTTACAGAAAGAATGACTAATTAAATTGTATGAAAATAAGTATTCTAGAAGCACAGAGACAGGGATTACTTCTGACTGGGGACATCCAGTAGCTGACATTTAAATTTGACCTTGAATAATGGATAGGGTTTTCTCAGTGATAACGTGAAATCCATTCTAGGTCAGGGAAGAGTGTGAGGAAAAAGTAGAGACTAAAAGTACGTGCACATTTATGAAAGAGTGGCTTGTGTTTTGCTGGTATAGAATATTTAAACAGGACCAGTGGAAACTTGTTAGGGTTATAACAGGCAGCTTCGAGTTTGAAAAAGAAGCTTCATATGCCAAAGCAGTTGATCTTTGGGGGGACTTTTTTTTTTTTTAGGATAAAGTCTTTTCACTTCAATTAATCTATCTATTTGCAAAACAGTGTTCCATTCACTGCTTCAGTATCTTCATGTAGTTGACCTGAACCATTCCAAGCACATTCCAAGGCCCTCAAAAACAATCTTGTAATTAATGTTGGAGTCAAACTGGACTTATTGCAGTCAGTGTGGCCCACATTATGAAGGGTGAATTCTCAGGGCAAAATAGAAAAATGTGTAGTCTCTTGGCTCAGCATGGCTGAGCAAAGGGAGGATCTAAATCCCTCACAAACCACAGAAATCCAAAAGTAGCTGAGGTTTCCTTTGAATTCAATCTAATTAATAGTTATAAAAATCCACAATGCTCTGGGCATTCTGCTCTGTGTTACAAAGGGTCTTCCAGAAGCGAATAGTCCAGTAGGGGACACTATCACAAATAACCATAATGAGCTAATATGAGAGTGGGCCAAATAGAATGTCCTCCAGGGTCACGTGAGAGGACCATCTGGTGCCTTGGAAAAGAAGTTAAGAATTAAGTAGCATCTCTTAGGCAGGATTCTGGGTCAAGCAGAGAGAACCTTCTATCAGGCAGACCAGCAAAGGCCTGGAGTGGTGATTCTCAGCACTGGCTGCACAATAGAATCATCTAGGAAGCTTTCAGAATTACTCATGCTCAAGCCTATCCCATTAATTCTTATTCAAATGATGTAGAGAAAGTCATGGGTATCTGTATTCCTAAAAGCCTGGTTATTTTAATGCACAGACTGGGTTGATCACTACTTTTATGGAGCAGGAGCATGCTGGAGATTTTTGGGGAGGAATGAGCTGCACTTGGAGAAGGTGTGCACAGGAGATGAACTGAGAGGGACAGAAACTGCAGATTTGGGGACACCTAGGGTTTAGCAGGCCTTGGTGTCTATGATCCAGTCTCTAAGTATTGAAAGCATGCTTCTCCACAGACATCCTTTCCCTACTGTCTAGGACAGAAAACAAAAGGAGAAACTGTTTTACTCTCAAACCGAGAGAATCTTACCTTGGTAATTACGTGACATATTTCACCAGTCTTCTCTTTTTCACAAATCCTCCTAACCAGCACTCACAGGTAGAATGCAGAAAGATGTTTTATTTTATTTTATCAAAAGAAGAAATATCAGACAGGAGAGGAGAACTAGAAAGAAGAGTATCCTAAAAAGTTCTCTTTTATCTCTCATCCACCTCTCCTACACACCACCAAATAATGTCTAACAGAACATGAACACGCTCTTTGGAGGGGCTGTTCCTCAATACTGTAGAGGAACCAATGTGTTTATTGTATTAATGGGGGAGGACCAATCATTCACATTATATCAGGCTTAATTTAAGAGCCGTAAACTATACAAATGAGGTTAAGTTTTCATTCAACAAAATTTACTTAACATGTCTGCCAAGCTCTGTGTTTTAGGGGTTTGAGAACACAGTGCTGAGCAAGTCTTGGCCCTCCATTAGGAGTTTGCCATCCGGTGGAGGAGATAGCCATGTACACAGACACTGAGCTTCTCCGATGACTGGGGTAGCCCAGAATTTTACTGGCGCACATGGGAGACACACCCCAGCCAGGCTAAGAAGACTAACTAGAAAAATGGTTGTGGGGCAGCAATAAGCTAAGGCATATGAAACCTGACAGAAGACAGAGGAGATAACCAATTACAGAAGCTGGAAGCAGTTTAGTTAAATGTGACAGAACTTAGAATTCCAAGGATGAGCTTATTTTTTTAAAGTGAGAATGGCGAAAGAAACAGAGTGAAGCCTAAACTTTATATTGGGCATTGGGAGACCAGCAAAGTTTTTTAAGAAGGGAAATGATATGATCAAGGATTATGTTTCAAAAGATAACTGTGGTTTGGAGGATGAATGGAGACTGAACAGCAGTAGTCAGCCAGGCAGGAGAGAATTGGCAGCATCCACAAAGTCCGACAGGGGTTAACTTAGCACTTTCAGGCACTGGGTTCAACAAGGATCAAGGGTGTATATGACTGATGGGGAATACTTTCAGAAAGTCTCCATTTGGGAAAAATTATTTTAAAATATTAAATGAATGATTACACAAATAAGTAATTACAATTATGATAAGGAAGGAGAGGTGCGGAGTTCCAAGAAAAACATATAACTAGCGGGACCCAGCCTGGTATGGGTCTTTCTTTTAATAAGAAAAGGCTTCCGCACCGCGTGCTGCGGTCATGCTCTGAAGATGGGCTCCGTGGCCTACCGCCACCTTCCCCGTCACCTGTGATCGCATGCCAAGGCCCGCGAAGGGTTGCTGCCGAGGTTTCCACCAGCCCACAAGCAAGAGAATGGCAGCCATCCCCTCCAGCGGCTCACTGGTGCCCACCCACGTCTCTACCAGCACCTCCTGCATTCCACCTCCAGTAGCAGCTCCTGTGGAAGTGCAGGGTACCCTGGAGAAGCCATCTTCCACCACCCTGGTCTCCCCAAGGCTGACTCGGGTCACTGGTGGGCGATCTGCTTTTAAGGAAAGTCCATTCTCCCGTTGATAGCAACACTGTTGGATTCTCCAGAGCATTCGCAATCTCCCCAGGCCTCCAGCAGCATAATCACCTGTGACCTGGCTCGGGAAGCCACAAAGTAGCGACCTGGTGGCAGCCCAGCAAAAAAAAAATCAGGCCAAGTCCCCATCCTGAGTAGCTGCCACCAGCTGCTAGACTTCTGGAAGCACTAGACTCTTTTGAATCTTTTTCCCACCACCTCACCCCATAGACCAGGCAGAAGAAGTTGGGTTCTTTAATATCAAAACAGCAAAACACCAAAAAGAAACCCGAGAGTCTTGCTTTTTACTGTCCTAGCTACATGAGAGCCTTCCCGACACCTGTAACTGTGTGCCTTGCACCAAGCAGAAAATAAACGATGAGCAGCTGGGGCGGGGGGGGATAAAGAAAGAAAGAAAGGAAAGAAAGAGAGAAAGAGAGAAAGAGAGAAAGAGGGAGGGAGGGAGGGAGGAAGGGAGGAAGGGAGGAAGGAAGGAAGGGAGAAAAAAGAGCAAAGCAAAGCAAAGCAGAGAAAAGAAAAGAAAGAAAGGGAAAGAGGAAAGGAAAGGAAAGGAAAGGAAAGGAAAGGAAAGGAAAGGAAAGGAAAGGAAAGGAAAGGAAAGGAAAGGAAAGGAAAGGAAAGGAAAGGAAAGGAAAGGAAAGGAAAGGAAAGGAAAGGAAAGAAGAAGGAAGGAAAGGAGAAAAGGCTTCTCAAGGAAGTGATATTTAAGGTAAGATGAAAATGATTTGGCAAAGGTATGGAGAGGAGGCAGATGGAAGCAGAAGGGCCTGGGGGTGAAGGGCAGTGGGGCACATGGGAAGGGTGGTTATAACAAAAAAAGTTCATGCTGGAAAGTCCTGTTAGAAAAGGAGCCCACCTCTAGGGGCCCAGGGCATGAGCGGCAAGTGGGCAAGAGGAAGCTTAAAGAGCCCAATTGGCCATTTGGAGTATAGAGTGTGGTCTTTATCTCAAGAACAGAGGGTGGGTTTGATAGAGTAGAGAATGACAATCTCAGATCTGAAGATTGCTCCAGCTACTGGGTGAGGAGAAATCTGGGGTGTTGGGAAATACTGAGGAGAAACAACTAGAAGTGATCAGAGTATGGTCTAGGACAGACACCAAGAAACAATAACAGGTAAGGGGCTGTAGCTGAAGAGAAGCCTGTGAAAGAGACAATGAAAAAGAGATTAGAGAAGCAAAAAAAAAAAACCAGGAGAGAATGAGACTTAGAGGCTAAGAAAAGAATGTTCATTGTGAAGTAAAGGTAAGGGAGGGACAGAAAAGTATCTGATCAATTTTGCCCCCAGCTGGCCATAGGTGACCTTGGCCAAAGCAAAGAGTGGTGAGTCCAAACCAGATTTAGGCGGTTTGAGGTGGAAATGGAAGTGAGGAAGGGAGACTTGAGTGTAATCAACTTTAGCCTGAAGCAGGGCAATTATAGGGATAAGGAGATAGCTTGATGGCTTCTTGTGAGAGTCAAATAGGATAAAGCAAGTGAGCTCTGGTGCTCTGCAACAAACTTGTTCATTATTACTAGAGCATGGAATGGTGTCCAGGTCCACACTGCCAATAGCCTCTTTCTATCCCAAGCAGGGCTTTGAGCTTTACGTTCACCACCTTCTTTATTCTCACCATAGCCCTGAGAGACTGAGACCATTGTTCCTCTATATAGATGACAGCACTGAAGCTCAGAGAGGCACTTGCCCTCACTATTATCAAGTTAGAGTTAGAGTTTAACCCCAGTTAGTCAGCTTGCAAGGTGTGTGCTCTTTCTATTACACCGCACTGCCTCTTTGTGTTATGGAGGCATCCTCAAACAGATATCTCCTGAATTCCCATGTGATCATGGCTTTAGTAAGTGGACTCTGCTGTGTAGTGTGATGGTGCATGAAATTTGGATTCAGCCAGAATGGCCTTTATCATTTATCTGTGAGCTTTAATTTTTGTGTCAGGGTGGAAAAAAGCCAAAGAGAATTTTTTTTTTTAGTTTCATCACTTTATTTTTTGAGAATTTTTTTTAATTTGCATGTATTATGTAGAAAATTTAATCATGTTTCATGTAAAACATTTAATCATTTAGGTGGAAGAATGTTTGTAAAGTGTTTTGTCCAGTGTTGACACAATAAGCATTCCATCAGTAGTGATTATTAATATTTATATTGTTCCTCCACTTTTTCTCCAACACAAGTCTGCACATGAACCCAAACCCATACTTTCTCTCCAAAAGCATAACTGACAAGAAAAAGTGCTGTTACAGAGCTCGCCACACTTCAAACCTTGTCATTTTGACTCAGACCACACTGGCCACCTGATGGGTCATTTTAGCAAAGTCCCCTGACCAAAAGAGTCTCCTTCACCATCACATTCCCCATTGGTGGGCCATCACTTTAGTTCTTGGAAAACCTTTCCTGTCTTCCAGAATTTCCTATTTAAATGCAATGAAGGCAGGACAGTGACCTCTGACAGAAAGCAGGCAGGTAGGTGACAGAGAAAAATCAATGTGTCAGTGCTAATAATGTTAGTGTTTTAAGATCATGTACTCTAACCCTACACTATCCCCAATGGATGGGAGTAATTCAGTACCCAAGCCACTCCAAAAAATACCGTGTAAATTAATGATTCCCCCCACCACTTTTCCTGTATCCTGTTCTCAGGAATCAACAGTCTTCTATTCGATATGTATACTTTCAGACCTTTTTCTATACACACAAAAAGTTACATGCAGATATTAAAGGGTGATATTCAAATATTCTCCAACTCGCTTCCTGACCCAATACCATAGGCATCTCTCCATGTTGGAAACACAAACCTATTTTCTTCTTAATAGTAGTTATATTGTTTTCTGTGGTATAAATTTCCCTGAGTCTTTTAACCATCAGCTCCAACATATTGTTCTCAAGAACCTCATTTCTATGAGATAGAATCTTCCATTAAATTCGTTTTTAAAAGCTGTTAGTTTAGTTTACAGCCATGCTACCCTGAACAAACCCGATCCTGTCTGATCTCAGAAGCTAAGCAGGGTTGGGCCTGGTTAGTACTTGGATGGCAGACCACCTAGGAAGACCAGGTACTATAGGCTTAAAAAATAAAAGAATAAGGGATTGTAAACTGACAAGGTCCTCAGTCCTCACAATCTGTGAGGTCAACCTCACCTAAAGGTTGCCTCACCTAAAAAAAAAAAAAAAAAGTAAAAGCTGTTAGTTTATAAAGAGTGCCCTTGGAAATGGTTTTCTGTTCTATCACACCAGGTCTGAAGCACAAGAACTCCAGGCCCCAGCATCCTCTCACAATACCTAGGCACAATAGTGATGGAGCACAGTCTCCCCAGGAAAACAACAGAGCCAACCAAAAATAGTTAAAAACTGTCAAGAATTCTTTGTTTAAGAAGGTAATAATTGGGAAGATTTCTATTTAAAATGACAGCAAACAATTACTAAACACCTGTGTTTTGCCACCTTCCTAAGGTTCTGGGGATAGAAAGACAAATAAGACAACTGCCTGTCCTCATTTGTTCACAGTTTGGAAGAAAAAGCAGATCTGGTCCCAGTAGGAGTTTCCTTTGGGGGCTGCAGGAAGGTGTGACACAGCCAGAGACTTGTTGCAGAAGGGACTTGAAGAAATCTGGCATGTGAGTCACATGGGTTGAGGAAGAGAGAGGGAAGAAGGTATTAGATCCTTCAGGACTCTGCCATATAAGGGCTTTTTATCTTTTCCCCAGAAACTAGAGGAAATTATTAAAACATTTTAAGCTGGGGAATAACATGCAGATTTTTATTTTAGGAAACTCTCTCTGGCTACAGTGTAGAGAATAGATTGAGGAAGGCCTGACTAGAGATGAGGAAGTGGGCTAAAATGTCACAGGTCTACATATAGGATCTGGAGAAAGGACCCTCCAGCCAAACTGGACAGCGTTCAAGGCAGAAAAATGGTGTGCATTTCATTCTTTATTGGATTGAGAAATGGGGGTGCTGAGAGATAGAGATGTGACGGATAAACAATTTTTGAACAGGTACATTTTAGGTCTTTGGAGAATATACTGATTTTACTAATGTAGTGCATTGCCCTTGATGAAGCTCGATCAGTGAAGAGCTGTAATGGATCCCTCAGTCTGCTGAAAGAAAGTCTTGTAAGAATGTGACAGGGAGTATTCTGAGGACAGAGCCCCAGGGTGAGGATAGTCCCTGGAAGAAAGTGGAAGGAGATTCAAATCTGACTCAGCTATTCACAGGCGGGCACTGGCCTGGGGGTCCTACCTCCCAATTTAGTTGATGGCTTCCCTTTACTCAATTTGTAATCTCTTTAGGAGGACAAAGGATCTGAATTGCCCAAAGCCTTTCTGGAGGGGGTAAAAAAAACCTACAGCAACAAAACAAATGCTGAAGTTCTCCAACAATGAGACCATTGCTGCCAGTAAAGTGATTTTGGAGAATGATGTGTTTCAGCCCCACAGATTTCACTGTCACAGATCTTTAGGATGAACTCTTAGACTCCCCAGTTTTCCAGGGACCCAACTCTGAGAAACACTGCCCTGGACTCACCACAAGAAGACAATGGGCTTCTCAACAAAACTCATGCCTGAAGTTTTCCCTCTGCCCCAACCCTAGTCGGAAACTTGTTTTCTGAGGCCCAGGAATGAGCTCACCCTCCAGGGGTGTAATTCAGTATCACACCAACCAAGAAGGATCACAGGACACCCCCAAGCTTTGGCCAAGCACTCCCAGCACACTCCAGAGACTAACAGAGGCCAGCATTGTAGTTCCCATCCCCCAGAAGAGTCAATAGGAGCCAGTCAGCGTAAACAGATCCTCCTCTGCTCCACTGAAGCCACACAGGAGCATCTAAAAGAGGATTAACAACGCTGCTTTGTGAGGCTGCTGGCATGGCGCCATCTTGCTCTTCACTCCCAAGAGGCAGTGAACAGTGCTGGCTGCATTTTTGTGCATAAACCTCTCTACACATTTGGGAAACATCCATGTCTATTTGTGTAGTTCATTTTGGGCTGCAGGTTCACCCCAGGCAGAGGCCAAAGCCCTACATCATGGCAACAGTATCATCTCTCCTCTCTACAGGGGCCACTTTTTTTTATGCTTGTAGACCTGTGTCTGTTCTCACTGGAATGAAGGGAAGCAAAATAGATGAGTTGAGGCAGGGGGCCTACCTGTATCCTTTCCCACCCTACAAGCCTTGAGCCTCACACAAAGACCCTCCTTCAGGCAGCTAGCTTGTGCCAAGTGGGTTCTGTTTTCACACCTCTGTTTAGAGATAAGAGGTAATGCTTAGGAATCACATAACCAAGTTGTGAAATAAACCTGATCAGCTAAAATTGACCATTTTAGGTGCCAAATTGGGAGCTAGCTTGGTAAGTACTCAATGAGGCTCCTGTTTTCCTTGTTCCTCACCCAATAGCAGCACATTTCTATTAGCCTCTGGTTGGCGGTGGCCCATTAGTTAAACGTAGGGAACTCAGGAACTTGTGTTCAGTCAAGTGCACCGATGTTTACTCACTGCCTTTTGGAAAGCACTGGGGTTAGCTGACACCAGGAAGCTTGCCTCTGACCCTTCTAATAGTGCATGCAACTGCTCTATTGTCAGGCAACACCTGTCATGAGCTCTATTACCTAGACTTAGGGGGTTTTAGATGTTGAAGGGCCCTTGGATCTCTGATCTCCTGAGTATTACTTGCTAGGACATCCACAGCTCAGAAAAGTATAGGTGTAAGAATCATGTACTCAGGATCCACCCTCAGTCCATACTTGATCCATTTTCTGAAATAGGTTGGGAGGAAACCCATATCAAGGTGTGTAAGCAGAAGCTGAAGGGAGGTGCACCCATGTGAGAGACCATTGTCTCAGGCTGACCCTGCCCAGACTGCTTTGGATCTAGTTCTGGTTATAGACTTGCCTCCTCCCAGAGCCACAGCTGCCAATCTACTTCGGCCTGTCTTCTGTCTCAGCCAGTCAGGTTTAGGAGTCTTCCACCCACCGGGCTGAACAATAGCTAATTATAGTTCATTATTGAAGTTGTAATAGTGTCAGAATCATCGTCATCGTCATTACTATCATTGAGCTGGCATTGCAATATCTAAGGAAATCATCAGCTTCACAGAACTTGGGCTCAGAGATGGAGATACCCACAATTCCTACAATACCTTGCAAAAATATTTATTGAATAAATGGATGGAAAAATAAATGGATGAATAAAGAATCATTCCTATCATCATAAATGAATGAGATTAAACACCAACTCCTGTACAGAGCTAACCCAAATGTGGAGTCCCTGAGCTGGACTGGGGTGGGGGTAAGGAAAGGGAGGTGAATGTCAGGCTGCTTAGCTTGTCCTTGCAAATACATTACTGCTCACGCATCAATGAGTAGGTACCAGCTAACACCAAATGTGAATAGAAAGCCTGATGGAGACTCAGAACGCCTTCTTAAAGTTGCAACTGGTGACTGCCACTAAAAGACAATCAGAAATAAGTGGCATAATATCTGTCTCGTCTCCTTTTCTCCCAGATTCCATGGTCTTGACCATGGCCCTTCCCTGGGTAGAAGACAGTTCTGCCAGGCTTATGCCACTCTCCCATATCCTTATTCCCTCTAGTTGAGCAGAATTTGAGTCTCTTCTCAATTATTCAAAAAACCTTTTAGAACAGGGACCCCAATATTTACTCAACCACTACCTCTTTCATCACCACCACCATGATCATCATCATTATTATCCCATGGACTCCATGGACTGAAGATCTTGTCTACCAAATTGCATTTATCATATGATACGTCTTTGTAATCAAAGCAAATGAAGAGTGTCATCACACTGGGTAGATGTAATTCTAGCCCAAAGCAAAGGACCTAAGTTTCTTTAGCCTATAATTCTTATCCTGGGTCAATGCATTAATTTTGTTTTGTCATTTGTAATATTAAAATGACACTGAAAACTACTCTAACCCACCCAACCAGTACTACCTAGAGATCCCAAGTTAAAATTAAAGACAGTAAGTAGTTCAGCTCATCTTAAGTGAGGTTTTTGGAGCTTGCAGAAAAGAAAAAATTCTTTTCTTCTGGTTTTCTGGGATGAGAAAAGCTAGTGGGCTCAGAGACAGATCTTATGGAAACTCCCAACTCCCCAATCTTTGGGCTGACCAAACCAAGTTCTGTTGTATATCAGGCTTGTGAAAAGAAGTCCCACGAGGGCGGGGGTGGGGTTCAATTCCCTCCTGTGTGCCTCTAAATTGCCTCTGCCCACTTCACTTAAGAAGAATTTGTGCCTCAGGTGGGGTAGTGGCAGTAGCAGGGACATTAGCAACTTTTAAGGCCCTCTTATCTCGCCTTAACCTATCCCTCCCCTGGATTCACACTACTTGTTTTGCAATTAGTATTCCAGGGGAAAATCAGAGCCCAAGGCTGAGGGTAGATAAACTGTGGTGGGGAGGGGGAGGTTCAAAACTTCCATGAGGGGTGGTGTAGCTTGAAAGGCATTGTTCTTATGATAATTTTACATGTGGAAAATGAAAACAAATGCCTATTGTTGCCCCAATGTAAATTCAGAAAGAAAAGCTATATAAAATCTTGGCTAATGGAGAGCCACAGAAGATAACCAGGGACTGGCCAAATTTAAAGGCATAGATCAGTATCTCCAGTGATGTGTGAGAGTGGGTAAGGTGTGAAATACTTACATTTATCAAAAAGGAGCAGGGTTGAACAAGACTTCTTTCTCTGGCTGTGGGGTCTACTGCCAATTCCTGGGAGACCCTGCTTATTCCTCCCTTTGTACTTAATTTGTCCCCATGCTTCTCCCACTTCTACCAGCCCACAAGCTACCCCAGCTCTCACGAGCCCTCTTTGAGACCTCTGCCCTACTCTGACCACTAAATTAGCTGACACAGCTGGCCTTTAGCAAGCATGTACTTGCTGCCTGCAGTGAGGGTGTTGAGCACTGTTAAGTAAGTGGTCGTGGCTGGTCTCCTCAATTTGATTTTAAGTTATTCAATACCTAAAACATCTCTAAAGTCGATATGCCCCTAGAATAAGTTCTGAACTTTTAAAATGATCTCACAGCATCCTATACCTTTTCCTTTGTAGCATTTATTTCGATAATGAAATTTTTATACACTCATTTTCCTCAGATTCTCTCTTCCACCAGGCTGCAGAGATTTTCTTTGCTTTACCAGTACAGCAGAGTTAGTAGTTACTGTTTATCATGGGCTCGCTAGATATACTCTAGGTCAAGTACTGCATACAGGAAGCTTTGTATACATTGTTCACATCAATCCTATGAATTAGGTATTATTTCTATTTTGCAGCCTAGGAAATTTAGTCCCCAGAGAGGCTATTCAAGGTGACCCAGCAAATACACGTGGAACCAGAATTGGAACCCAGTCTCCCTGATCCCAGAGCCTTTGCACTTTCACTTTGCCACCACCATCTTACCCCTTGTCTGTAAATACTGTATTTGTTAGGTGAATGAGTGAATGAATAATGGCATGACATTTAATAATTTACCATTCACATTCCCAATGAGTACCATGTCACTTCTGGACTGTGTTTTCCTCCTCTCTTTTTTATTGATTTTTTTCAGATACACATTCCTAATCTTTCCTCCATTATAGGCCTCCAAGTATATGTATCTTTGTAAAATACATTGTGCTATTTTGTGTACATATTTTTAATTTACCTTCATCATAAAGTGACTATAGACCTTATTCTATTGCTTATTGTTTCAACCAACATTAAGTTTTTTAATGTGTTGGTGCATCTATATCAAATTCCTTACTTCTAAATGCTGGGCAAAATTTCATAGTTTATGTGCACCAGCATTGAACATATCTCGTCCTCCCAGTTGCCTCTACTCCCACCACCACACACAACACCCATTGCACTTTCAGACCCACTTGAAATAGCTTCCATTTTTCCATGGGTATTTTAGGCAGGTTCCAACTGGGAATATGGTCTGAATGTCCTTCTGATAACTTGGACTATGACAAGCAGGCTAAGAAGTGTCAACTAATCCCTTTGGCTTTATATCCCTAGAATCTGGGTCTCCAAGGATTCCTTCAGAAAGAATTTTTACTGCATAGTTTGATTTTTCCTTTCTTATGCATAACCTCTATGAAATTATACTTAACTTAAAGATTAAGGGGGCAGATTCTAGAGACACACAGCCTGGGTTCAAATTCCAATGTTACCAGCTTTACTAAATTTCTCTTTGTCCCAGTTTTTTGGCAATAATAACAGTACTCACCAGACAGGGTTGCTGCATTTAGAACAGGGTCTCGCAGTTATAAGCATTTAATAAATGTTGGCCCTCATCATTTAAACTACATATAGGGTCTGAGTCCACAAAACCACATACATAACTTCTGTTATTTCAGAATAGAAAAGTTAAGTCTTTCAAAAGAAAATGAAGAGAAACAGATGTGTCTGACTACACCAAAGTAAATCTCTTTGTAATCTCTAATGACGAGGCCTTTACAGGCCCATTTTGGTCTTCTAAGACCAAACACTTAAGTATAAACAACAGAACCCCAAAGAAATCTGCTCACTTCCCTCTGTCTGGCTCCCAGAGTTTTACGACTGACGAATTCTGGCTTCAGGGGGATCCCATTCTCCCTAGTTTGTAAGGTGTCCTTGGTTGTCACCATTAGTTCTCTACTTCTTTGTCACTTCCATATACTGCACCCTTGAGTGTTTAAGCTGGATTTAGAAGAAAGGAGACCAGCTCCTGGGAACTTGAGGGCTGACACTGGCCGTAAAGAAGTGCTCCTCCTCTTTCATGTGGTGTGACTTGAGAGTGGGTCAGTCCTGACAGCCCTGGTTTGGGTGGTATTTAGAAGCAGCTCTAGGGGGATGCTCAAGCCTGAAATTTATGGCTTGTTAGTCCTGGATCCACGCAATATTTTTTCTCTCCTTGAAGATGAAAGGGTTACTATTTCTTACACTTCCCTATCGCCTGCATTCTGTAACATGTAAGCTTCTGCAGTATCCCCTTTATGTATCTGGAGAATTAGCTTCTAAAAGATAAGCTCATCTCTTTAACCAGCCATAGCTGATGGTCTCAAAAGACACCCCAAATGGACAGTTGGATGGCTATCTGCAAAACATTCTAACATTCACTCTGTTGTGGTTGTTCCCACTCCTGTGACTATTATTTATACTATAAAAGAAAGACTTTTAAGTGGACAAAAAAAATTCAATCCTTCCACAAAGTTATTAATTCCCCAAGAGAAAGGCTCGCCTCTTATATTTCTTTGATCCCTTACAGCACCTAGCACAGTGTCTTGTTCATAGTAGATACTCAAATATTTGCTGATTGATAAGATTCCAAAGACTTAGATCGAAGTGAATGGACAACATTTGTCTAAGTAAAAATAAATGGTTTCGTATACAAAACCTTTTAATTCTTTTCATCGGGAGATGTCAAAATTCAAATTTACACTAAATATATAAGTGCAAAAACTGTAGTATCTGTAAAATATTTTATAAGTTTTGGAATTTTCATAGTGAGGTGAATTTGTTTGTTTGTTTCTTGACAGACATTTATCAAGTTCTTGTATGTGTCAGATATTATTTTGGGCATTAGAAAAACAAAGATGGAGAGAGTTCCTGCCCTAAGTACACAAACAGAATGGAGACTGTTACATCAGCAAACAATTAGAAGATTATAAGGTAAGCACTTTGGTTAAGTCCTCAGTAGATTTACAATAGAGAATGGAGTTGAGGTTCTGAGGCTCAGAAGCGGATCTGAGTTGACTTGGTATATTGAAATGTAGCCAGCTCATGACCTGGGATTCAGAGCTGGAGTCCCCAGTGGACTGATGCAAGGCAACAACAAACCTTGGGGAAGCTGCCGAAACTTCACATTGCAATTTGTTTATTTTAAAATCATGATGACAACATTAAAATTGCCAATTTGCTGAAAGAAGGTTGCAGTTGAAAAATTGTAAAGTCTGCACAAAAAAGTTGTCTGAAAAAGACTAACAGGACCTCCATCAGAGAATCGTCTTAAAGGATACATTTATTTCATGGATGGGAGGGTATTTAAACACCTAAAGAGCTACACAAATGTCTGTACCATTTTAAAATTAATTAACTTCCTATTTTGTCACCCTCTCCTTGGTTAAAGGCAAAAGTCAAAGATGAAAAGCTGGACATCATTCCTTTCAAAATGCCTTATTTTTGTAAGGGACAGTGTACCCCAGAGCTTGGCCAAACCTCAGGGAGATTTCAATGTGGCTTCATTGGATAAATTGACAGCAGCACTGGTTAATATATTTAATCTGCTCATATAATCCACGATGACAAAAATCATATGAACTTTTCTCAGTGTTAATCGGATTGAGTGGAATTTCATTTGACACAGCTTGATTATTTGGCATGTACAATAATTTACAAAAATAAAACAAGAGAGCAAAGCAGAAAATGGCTTTAGATTCCAAACCCACAGCTACAACTGTGAATCAAAGTGATATAATCTTTTTTCATATTGAGGCTAAAAGAATCCTTATCTCTTTTCTTAACCTGAGGTTCTCTTGTACATTCAGGCCACTCCCAAAGAGATTTTTTATTTATGTTTCTTCAGTATTATGACTGAAGGAATGAGCCCCTTAAATGTAGGTCACATACTAGCCAGCAGGAAGAGAGAAAATTAAATATAGGCATGGATGCCAATAAGTAGTTTCTGCTCTCCACCCTATCCAGTTAAAAAATAGTAAAGGACGAAGGGAAATGGACTTAAATCAAATGTACTTGCTAACATGCCCCCATTTTCTCCATTTCCTAATCCTTTTATAAATTTCATTGAGATGGAATTTGCTTTTAGACTGATTATGTGGCTTAAAGATCAGCATGATTACAAGATATTTGTTGAAAGGATGTTCCTCATTTTGGCTGTTTGGTTTCCTATCCAGTATTGAGTGGTGGATGACCTGGCTAAAACCAGTTCCATCTGGGACCTTTCTCAACTTTCTCAGAGGTAAAGAGAACCTTCACCATAACCTTAAATGAGGAAACCAGGACCCAAAAGAAGGCAGATGACTTTTCCAGCAATTCAGTGGCAAAATCAATCTGTTTGTTTTTGTTTTTGTTTTTTATGAGTTTGTTTTTGTTCTTTTATGAGTTCATTTACTAACAGTAATTATTCTCCACATAAAGCTAAGAAATGAGATCTCGAAGAAATCAAGTTGAAATATAATATCACAGAGCCAATTTTTTTAACAGTAACATGAATCAAGTAATAAATAGCTCCCTTTGATCCAGAACGGGGCTCTTGACCAAAGAATTTTTTGGATATGGAAAGCACAGACTTCCTCCATATCCCCACCACCCTTTTGGCCTCTGAATGGATCTTCTAGGATGTTCCAGGACAGGATTTTTCTTGTTCTTTTTTTGGTCCTCTAAAAATTCCAGAATTTCTAGCATCAATCATCATTATATTATCAACAACTATCACTTGCTGGTTATCATAAATGACCTTTGTAGGGACCTGAAAGAGGAGTGAGATAAAGTCTTTGTTTTCACAAAGCTTCAGTTTGAATAACATGATCTAGGAGTAATGGAAACATTAATAATAATAATAATAATAATAATAATAATAATAATAATAATAAACTGTACTGAGCCAAATGTTAAGTGCTTACTTGTTTGTCTTTTCTAATTCTCACATTAAACTCCATGTCCATTTTACAGATGAAGAAACTGAGACCTGCTTACAGGTAACACAGCCTTAGTGATGACACATGTATTTCACTCCAAAGCCCATGCACTTAGAAATGAAATGGCACTGTTTCCCATGGGAGAACGAGTGTGAGAGAGTGAGAATACCTGAGTAAAAGGAATAATAAGGGCTCTTTTCTCAAGGAGGGCCCTAAAATGTTATGCATACAATTTTATAGTTTTTACAATAATTATACAACCTAATCTTACACCCCAGAAAACAGGAGCTTTTCTCAGCAAACACCCTCACTAGAAAACAAAGCCCCTCTTCACAATACATTTTCAAATTGATTGACTATTTTAATGTATTAATGTTCCCTTCATATCCATCAAAGAGGTTTTTTAATTTTTTAAATGTTCTTCTTATTCTTAAGTAATTTACTGAATACATACAACTTTCTGAATACCAAGCATGCTTCTAATTATATAATCCTTACAATGATCCAAAGAGGAAGGTATTATTATTATTCCCATTTCACAGATGAAGAAACACAGAAACACAGAGAAGTCAGACAACTTGCCCAAAGTTACACATCTAGTGAATCATGATCCCAGATTCAAACCCAGACAGTCAGGCTCTAAGTCCAGACTTTAACAACTATACCACATTTCCTCATATGTACAGTACAGCTAGCTATCCAGGAAATGTTAGACGCTAACTAATGCCTGTGGGAAATCAAGATGCTTTGCTTTGTAGAGTTGTGTAGAGTTGTGTAGTTGCTTATAAAAGTGGCACACAAGGGCTATTTTCTAATTTCCTGTTACCTCCTCCATGGCCTTTTATAGAGTATGGGTGTCCAGTTGGTTCTTAATAAAGAGAAGCTGAACTGAGTGAGTCAAAAGGTTTATGAAGGTCAGTTGTTGAAAGAGGTGCCCTTCAGTGTTTCCTTTTGCTTGTTTCTTCTGGAAGTAAACAGACATTTGGATCACCAAAGCAGCTGGGAATGTGAACCAAGGACAGTCAGGGTACATAGAAAAACAGCATTTATGAGTGTTTTGGTTTTTTTCTTTTTTTTTCTTTTTTCTTTCTTTTGAAAGGAAATTTACAAAATAGCTTAATGTATAGTCAAACAGAACAATTTTCTCATTATTCTGTTGTAATGCTTCAAATTTCCCAGTTGGTTTCAGATCATTCTTAAAGGTTTAAAATCATTTAAACTTTATGAAAGAAGATTTTCTTATAAATATTGTTAATCATTATGACTAATTTATTTTTATACCTTTATAAAATGGCTTCACAGTGTAAACCAGCTTTACCAACAATTAGTTGACTGGAATATTTTGTAATTATCAGACTCTCATGAAACATTGAGGCAACATTTGAATATATTTTCTTCACATTCTAAGTCAATTAAGAGGCAGTGGGGAATCAGGAATGACTGGTTTTCTTTCTAACTAAGCCACAGACTCGCCAGTATGTCAGGGATAATAATTCTTACCTACTCCCTGCTTTATTCCCAGGATGCTGGAAATGACTAAGACATCAGACAGTAAAATATACTACTTGGAAAGTTAAACAGTGACTTGTGTGTGGAGACTCCAATGAAAAATGGACAGGAGCACCTGAGAGAGAATCTACTAGAGCAAGGCCTCTCCTTTTTATTGGCTTTTCATGAGAAAGGTGTGGAATGGGGAGAGACACAGAGGGGTTTTGGCTTTAAGTAAATGCCTAAATAATTTTGGCTTCAGCAACACAACCAATGGAGAATTGAATGACGAAGTGGGGTGAAAGAAGCTCAGATAATAGTGTACAATTTAATAAATACGAGGAGGAATAACATTTTTTGTAATATGTACAATTGTGAAGGGGAAAGATGGGCTTTGTTCAAGACTATGGTTGTGGTAGATTGTTTGCAAACGTGGCTGAGATCATTCCTCCATCTCTGTTCATACTTTGTCATGTGAATTTGCTACTCCTGTCATTGAGAATTGAAGTGTATTTTTCTACTCTTTATATCTGGACCAGACTTGT
This sequence comes from Macroglossus sobrinus, assembly GCA_004027375.1. Lineage (NCBI taxonomy): Eukaryota > Metazoa > Chordata > Mammalia > Chiroptera > Pteropodidae > Macroglossus > Macroglossus sobrinus. Next base: position 76,401 of record PVKZ01002144.1, on the reverse strand, counting down.
GACTTGCTTTGACCAACAGAATGCAACAGATGCCTTGAGATGCCTTTCAGCTTCCACTCTTGCCCTCCTACAATGTTGTGTCTCTAGTCTCTTTGAGGATGAGAGACCATATGGAGAGAGAGATCCAGATGTTAGCCAACACCAATCCCAGGCATGCGAATGAGGCCATAAGATTGGACAGTCCCAGTGAACCTGCCACTGCACGCATGTGAGTAACCTCAGGTGAGAACAATAGAAGAACTGCCCAGCTGAACCCAGTCTAAATTGCTGACCCACATAATTGTGAGCAAATAGATGGTTGTCATTTAAAGTCACTACATTTTGGCGAGGTTTGTGATGCAGCAATAAATAACTAATATAGAAATTGGTACTAGAAATGGGGTGTTGCCATAAATAACCTAATACAAGTGGCATTGGTTTTAGAACCAGGTGAAGGGCAGAAGCTGGAAAAAGGACAAGGAAATTGTTAGTGAACTAACTGTACTAGAAATGCAGTAAGGAAACTGCTATAAGAGACAGGGGGAAAAGCAATCTATTTGATGTAGTGACATAAAAAATTTGCCTGAAGTAATTTGGAAGATAGAAAATGTACCCAGTGAATTATGAATCTGAGTAAGGAGAGTCTGTCTTGGAGAAAGAGATAAGTTCAAGAAGGAACTCAGTCTGCAAGCAGAATTTAGAGGGAATATAGAAGGCCCGGTATGTGCTTAACAAAAAAATAAAATCATTTTTCATCTTCAAGGCTCTCCAGTGGACAAAGAGTCTCAGAGTAAGAAATGCCTTCAGGAAAAGATGAAACCAAAGGTGTAGTTCAAAAACCCTCTGTTAATACCTCAGAAAACTTAATAGACCTTCTTTGATGGACAAAAGAACTCTCCAAATTTTAAATATGCTTTCCTACAGCTGCTTGACTTGCTGACCAAAGTAAAGAGGGGTCTATCATCTACTGGAATGAACTACAATCTGATATATTAGAAATCCACACAGTTTTTAAAGGAGTTGTATTATATTAGACTAAAAGGGATAAAGTCAGGTCAAAATTAAAAAAAAAAAAAAACTCTTATGGGTCCCCAACTTTCTATGGGCAGGAAGCAAGCTGAGAAAGCTATTCAGCTGAAAACCTGGGCAATTCTTAAAGAAAAGAAAATAATATCTGAGAAGGTGGAGCCAAGAACTCAGAAGGCAGAACCAAGAGTCAAGGAGAAAAAGGGACTAGAGAATTTCTTATAGAGAGCAAAACTAGGTTCTCATGAGGAAAATTCCATGCTCTTAGAGTAGAGGGACATGAACATATGTGTCCAGCGGGGTTTCAGATTGTCATGAACTAGTGACTACTATGTGTCTCCATTCTTCCCCTTGCTGAATTTGAATATTTACAGTGGTTATCTGGTCTCTCTGTCACCATAATGTGTTTAGGGTAAAAATACAAATTCTCTGCATCATTATTCCTTAAAAATATACTGTGGTGCTTTTTATGATATACCAGAGGAACCTCATCCAGATGTGGATTTAATTTTAATGAGTATATCTTGGAGTTCAAGCCTGATGCCCTAATGGGATGAGCCTTTAGGGTGAACATGTGTTTTTTATGGAGAAGGGATGTGATTTTATGGTCGTAGATTATTTGAAAAAATTGACACAATATTTTCTCCCATCACTGTATGAACATCCCTTTGCGGTTAGACTTAGCTCTTTTTTCCCCATCAAGAGGTAGAACCTAAAATATAAAAATAAAAAAAAAATTTTTTTTTAAAGATAGAGCCTATTTCCCCACTTCTTGAATCTGAAGAGGACTTCAGTAGCTAGTGGCAAAAATGCAGTGTTCAAACCTCAGCTTTCAAGTTGCCTTGCAGATTCTGTTCTTGAAATGCTCCCGCCTTGCAAAAAGTCCAAGCTAGCCTCTTGGGATGAGAGAGCACATGAGCAGAGATGCCCAACAGACAGCCAGCACCAACTGCCATACACGTGAGTGAAGCCAACTGAAACCCCTTATCCTAGCTGACCCACCAGTGGACCGAGTCAAGACCAGCAGAACAGTCTGGCTGAGCTCAACACAAATCGTGGATCAACAGAGTCATGATTAAATAATGTTGTTGTTTTAGGCTATTTTGGGTTGATTTGTTACACAGTGGTAGATAACTGATATAAGGGGGAAATGTCTATCACAACAGTAAATGTCTTTTCACCCCTTCCTTCAAAATAGTTCCTGACTCACTATGAAGTAGGCAAAGTTAGGGGGGCCTCGGGCCTGGATAGCAGGGCGACCACTGTGTGTGGCATTTGGATCAAGGTTCTCTGACTCTCTCTGGGAGGGGGAGGTATGTGTGAACATGTAGGTCTCTGTTAACTCCTTTTGGACTCGGGACTTCCTCAGTATTGGGCAATGATAATAATAACAACCTGATCACTTATTACTGTCAGACAGCACCAAGCTATTTCCTGAATCATCCACTTTAACAACAGGTCTGGGCTTATTTCAGCAGCACATATACTTTAACAACAGGTCCTATTGTACCTATTCTCAGTTGAAATAACTGCACCTTAGAAAGGTTATTTTGCTGGAATTTGAACCTAGTCTCACTCCAGAGTCTTAACCACTGTGCTAAAGCCTCCGCTTTGCTGAAGCACAGACACAGGCATTAAGGCAGATAGGAAATAGTGATTGGTGTGGGATTCAAAGGTGCTGAAGGTTTAATGTGGAAAAAATGTTTACATGGTTCTTAACTTAGGTCTTCTCCTTCCTCCAGACTATTATACCTCCAACCTGGTTGTTTTGTCAGTTTTTTGCAGCTGTGACATTTTTTGCAAATTACCTCTAAAAGCTTAACTTCAAATTTAGAAACTCTGGGGATCCCTATTATAACCACAAGGTAAAGAGAATTCAAGTCAGCCTGAATTGTGGAAAGAAGATAACCGCTCATTTATTTCTCCAACACAACCTCACCAGCTGCTTGTCACACTTTTGGTTGCTCCTTGCCAACTTACCAACAACTGGAATGACAGCCACCTCTATTTGATTAACAGCCATTAAAATCACAACGTGAACTCAGAATTCAGAACAAAAGCAGAGGCTTGGGCACATGTACTACAGTGAACTCCACAAGTCTCTCATGCTGACAAGCTTCATTTTAAAGAAACATGATATAGAATATAACTGATGCTTATGGCTGTGCTCTGGGTCAAGTTTAAGTTCTCTGACTTACAGTTCCAGGAGAAAGTGACTAGAGAAAAGTGAATACGAAGGAGAAAATTTAATAGTAGAATTAGGAGAAATAGGGAAAAATAAAAATCGGAAATAGAGGAAAAGGAGATGATGAGAGGAAAATTAAAGAAGATGGGAGCAGAAAAAATTCATTGTTTTAAAAATGTAAAATTAAGAAATGATAAAAATATGGAACACTAGAAGGTAAGGGAAATAAAAACTGGGCTTTGGTAATGTGAGGATTAAAATATATTTTTAGAAATAAGTCATGTGAATGCACAGTGACTAAAATTAACAATACTGTATGTATATTTGAAAGTGGCTAAAAGAGTACATCTGAAAAGTTCTCACCATAGGAAACAAAAATTTTTGTAACTATGTTTGGTGATGAACCATAATAGACTTATTATAATGATTATTTCATAATATATATATGTAAAATATTAAATCATTATATTATACACTAGAAGCTAACATAATATAATCAATTATATCTCAATTTTAAAAAATATTTTTAAAAACTCTTTTCCACATTTCTCCCTCCCACCACAAGGCACGAGGCTAATACAGATCTCTGCAGAATCAACATCTTCCGCTACCAACACATACATACTCATGAACACACATACCACACTCACACCACCTGTACACCATGCCACACATACACAGTATGCCCTATATACACCATACACACACATCATATATACATACCACACCACATATCATACACATACCACACATACCACATATATACTCTGCACCTAACCACACAGCACATATGGATACCAGCCACACACACACACACACACAGCACACAAAATACACCCAAATACACATACACACAGAGTGATAGGAAGGGGTCAACAAGGCTAGATTCTCTGCAAACATATTTTGTGGTCTACTATTCCCTAGTATTCCCTTTTCCTCCAAGAGATCTATAGCCTTCCAGGTCTCCTTAGCAAAGTACAAGCACACTCATCTTGCTGAGCCCTCTGATGCTGTCACCACTGTATACCTCAGATCTTACCTTTCTGAGGCTTAGAACAAATGAGAGAAGATTCTACAATAGCTGTAAAAGACTCTTTAACAATTATTTTTTGATAGTTTTAAAAAGCTATTTTTGTCTTTTCTCTTTAAAAAAGTGTTTTCCCAAAATAAATGAAAAAGAAATACAAAGAGTTATATACTAAGCTAAGGAGTTAAATACCTGCATCTTCATCTTTTGACTTTTAATGTTGGCAAAGTTTATATACTTTTCACTGAAGTGTAGGTTGTAAAATATTGAAGTTACATACATTTTTTTAAAACTCCCCAAATGTCCCAAATGTTCAGAATATACACCAAACAGAATTAAAAAAACATGCAAAAAGCTAGAAATTTTCTTGGTATCTATTTCCTTTGTCACACCACCATTTCCCCTAACCTCCATCTCCAATCCTGGCTTCACTATAGTAGACAAAAAAAAAGGTCTGGGTGTTGAATGAGATTCTGCCTTTGTAATCAGAGCAAATAGAGAAACACCAGCACCATCTGGGTTCTACCCAGAGTCATAACATGAGATACTTATGTGATGTCTAGGTTTCCACTGGCCTCAGGAAATACCACCTTATTCATCATCACACTCGTGTGAGCAAAGGGAGCGAAACCGTTAGGATTCTCTGTTTTCCACAGGTGGAAAAAGGAAACAAAGCGGTAAGGAGCTGTATCAAAGGTCATGCACACAGTTGGAAGCCCAAGCTAGTGGCACTCTTAGAGAAGGTATGTGTCTTACAGAAGGTATGTGTACCCAGGACTCCAGGGTACCTGGCACTGAAATGAATGATTGCTAAAAGAATCAAGATCTTCTGCTACCTTACAACAATCCACACCTTAGGCCTCATTTCCTGTATCTCTTCAATGATAAGGTACTGTGACTTTAGAGTGTCCATTAACTCAAAAGTAAAAAAAAAAAAAAAAAAAAAAGGAGAAAAGGAAGAGGGGAGAGAGGAAAGACACTGGTGTTTTTCTGCAAGGCTTTTAAATGTTTAGACCCAGCTAGAGATATAGAAACATTAAGCACTCAAAATGTTGCCAGCTTATTTCCGTGGAGACTTTTTTCAGTCTCCCCTCCTTTGCCTAGTATGTGAGGCCTTTTATAATCTATCCGGGATCTAATTTTCTCACTGTCAACTTGCACGTATCATTCACTCTAGCTAGCCTGCTAGTACAAGACCACCACAAAGCTTCTAGGCAGTCTTCTCATCCCATTTCCAGTTCTCTCACATTTCTTGTTTATCTGAATCTGCTCCTTCTTTAGAATCCAGTGGACACACTTATTCTTGGAGAAGACTTACTTTACCACCATAGTCCTATGAATTCTAAACATTGTCCTAGTCTGGGTCAGTCTCCTGACAGGAATAGATTCAGGCAATGTCTCCTTGTCAGCTGGTAACCTGGGTGTGCCCTTGACCTCTCTGAGCCCCTCTTTCATAACGCAAAATCGCAATATCCTCCTCAAAGAAGTTTTATGAAGTGAGGTAGTCTACATAAAGTGTCTAGCACAGTATCTGGAACACTAGTGGGTAAATGCATTTTCTCATCCCCTATGCCAGGCACAGGGAGAAGACAGCATGGGGCAGGAATGAGTTTTCAGTATGTGTCTGACATTGCATATGGGCAATGAATGAACTCATGTTACTTTGAGCAAATTTTTTTATTTCTCATCTTGAAAATGAGTTATTAATAGTATCTTCATTATAGCCTATATTATAGGCTTAAAAGAGTTAATGCCTAGAAAGGGCTTATAAAGTTGCCTATCCGGGCCATAGTAAATATTCAGTAAGTCTTAGCTATAATACAGATATGTGCTGAGGGAATATCGTGATAAGCAAGACAAATGTGGTTTCTGTCTTCATGGAGTGAGTAGAAATTAAGGCATAAATACATTTGTTCACAGTACAACTCCTTTGGCATTTGGCATATGTTATGTTGAGTTGCTAGTTATCTATTTACATGTATGTCTTGTCCCCTATCGAGATGGTGAATTTACTGAAGGAGGAGAGCCTGGATCTAATTCTGCTACATCCCCTGCACCGCCCAGAGTGTCGTATATATGGTAGACATTTAATAATATTTATTGTTAATTACCTAAAAGAGTGATCCTTCTCCTGCAATAAAAACTTTATTATGAAGATCTTATTCATCAGTGAAGATCTACAGCTTGTTCTCAGTATGTTCAAAGCAACACATGAAAAATTAACACCTAACCACCACCTTGTGAGCACCAGCACCTCCAAGTCTCTCCTACCTGTAAATTCATTGTTATCTGGTTCACACTCATTGAGATCAGACACCATTAATCTACAGCTAAAGTTGACCATTAGTCCCCCAGAACCACATTTGTCCATTAAGTAACAATAATGACATATTATTTAACCCTGACAATAAGAATTTTATAGGTGGGGAAACCGAGGCTGAGAGAGCTGAAGTTATTTGCCCAAAGCCACAAGTGAGTGGTGGAGCTGAGATTCAAACCCAAGAAGTATGGCACAAGGTGGGGAGCATGCAACCTTATGCCAAACCACCTGATTTGGTAATGAAAAGATAGCTTGGCCTCCTCTAACGAAAAGGCAGTGGCATATAAGAACCAGTAGCAGGGTATAGGCCCAGGTGCAAGCCCCCAAAGGAAGATCTTTATAGCAGAGACTTCTTTTTTTATAGCCATGGTGAGAAAGATAGCCTTTGTCTGTGAGTGGCCATTTTCCCATGGCTTATAGCAACTGGGCTGCTCATGCTTGTCTGGGGAACACTGGTTCAGGCTCTTGCCCTGGGCCCTCCCCAAGAGCCCTCAACCTAAGGCCTCTTATCCAGTGTCCTCCACCCATGACCCCATCCATGACCCCCACACAAAGCCCCTCACCAAAGGCTCTTAGACAAAGCCCTTCACCCAGGGCTTTCACCTAGGGTCCCCACCAAGAGTCCCCCAACCAGTGCCTCTACCCAAGACAACGACTCAGAGCCCTCTGGAGAAAAAAACACTGACTCACTTCTTCCTTCCTTCCCCTTGTTCTGTTTCTTGTTGGTAATTTTTTTTTTCTAATTTATGATTTTCAGCCCAGCCGGTTGTTAGCCTGCTGTGTTTGGAAATGGTAGATGATTAAACCTCCTAGCCAGGTGTAAATGCAACCTTTGTCATCTGGAGGCTGGGAGAATTACCTTGTTGGGCTGCAACTCTCTCTGGCTTCAAACTTTCTGCTCCAGCAGACCCTCTCACAGGCCTGCAAACCTTAGGCTCCCAATAAATTTCCCTCCTCTGAGCCCAGAAGCCAGAAAGTTCAGATGTACCAACCACAAAAACTTTTTGAAAAGACTCTAAAATTTAGAAGAAGCATCAGCCTCTCATTCTCTCTCTCTCTCTCTCTCTCTCTCTCTCTCTCTCTCTCTCTCTCTCTCTCTCTCTCTCTCTCTCTCTCTCTCTCGGAATTTTTACCAGGTAAATAATAAAAAATATATAATCATTGACTAGGCTTTAAAACTGAATCGAAGATACGTTTGCATTTCTGTTGCCAATAAATATCACCCCTGGTTTCTTACTTTGCCTCAGTAGGCACCCTGTGGCCCTCAAAGTCCACTCGTCCACTCAGACATAGTAGTGTGTGTCTTCAGTCCCAGGGAGAGGAGAGAATAGCCAGGTAGAGAGGCAAGAACCAGCCCCAAAACAGCAGCTATAGGAGGCCACTTCTAGAAATGGGCTTACAAGTTCCCTTCCTCAAGGAAGCTACTGCAGTTAGCACCAAGCACTGACCACTCACAGGCCTGTGAGAGGGAGAGGCAAGTCAGGACTCCGTGTACTGGGAAATCACTAAACTGAAGGCAGGAAGTTCTAGATCTGTGTTCAGGGCACCAGCAGCCCAGTGCTCCTAGAGAAGCAGCCAGAAGCCTTCTGTTGACTTTTTCAGGCCGAGTTCTCACTAACAGACATGTGCTTCAGAAGGGTTATTGCTGAACAAACAGCATACAGCAAGTGTGCTTTCCATGTGCGTTCCCAGTGTGCTGAGCTTGGCCACTGCACAGGGTGAGCTGTAGGCAGCAAAACCTGCTTTCAGGCTGCTCTTTCAGGTCTAGGCGCCTTACATCAATTTTCAGTGTCTTTTGGGCTGAGAACTAAAAGTCTACTTGGGAGTTCTCTGTAGGAAGTAAATAAATGTTTGTCGAGGACACAATGAATAAATCAATAAATCAATAAACGTGTGTTCAGCAAGAATCACCCTGAGGCCCCCTCCCCCATTAACTTGCCGTGGGAGACTGATGACTCTCCAGCAGCAGCAAACAGATTGAAACAAAACTAACATCTATTGGATAATTTGGAACAACCCTTCACATAGAAATTTGCTTTAACTTGTTCCATTTTGGGTCTTTGACATTTATGTACTACAGATTGCATGGCTCTGTGACTCTTGCAAAGTCTTTTGGTGGAAAGCAATACAATTTTAACCAGGAATAAGATGACGACGTTCCACAGCAATGATAAGCACGTCTGTTATGCAAGCAAAGAAGGAGACGTGAGGATGGGTTAGATGGCTTGTTAATAAATGAGAGGATGCAGATAACTGGAGAGGAGAAAGGATGATCTCAAGCAGTGGCGGGGAGAGTCGAAGGGTGGAGGCTGCCAGAGACTGGAAAAGATTTTGCAAACTACAGTGAAGGGTCTCTTTCGACATGGAGTGATAAACAACTATGTAGAGTAGGGAGGAGGTGCACCCAAGGGGTCCCGAGGATGCTAACATTTCTTTGACTGGAAAGGTGTGTTATTAAAAAAGTGTATTTGGAGCACCGGACTGTGACCTTATGCAGAATGAATTATAGAGGAGAAAGATCAGCCTTAAGGATGTAAAGTGATGAGGTGGAAAAGAAAGGGCCGATCTTAGAGATAGTTTAAAGAAGCAACAGAGAGAATGGTGACAGGCAGGATTTAGGAGATAGTGGCAAGGGGAAAGAGGATGACACACTGACTCTGTCCTGAGAGATGGTGGGGGGATGAACAGAATCAGGAGTGATAGAAAGGGATGACAGTAAGCAATAGTGGACACATCACTAGCTATCTACTGAAATCTCCACCCCTGGTGGCCTCTGAGTGGTGAGAAGGACTCCCTACTCTTGCTTTCCCCTACTTTTGGCTTCAGGATCTCTTTTTCTCTTGGTTTTCAAATTAGCCTCATTTACCCCAGATTTCCATCCTACTCAGTCTTTCCTCCTCTTCAAATGCTTGGTTATTTATTTTTAAGGAAGAGATGATATTGCTGAAAAAGGATGTAGCCAATGAGATTTGTTTTCAACATGGAAACCTTGGACACCACAGGGAAGTTCATCTTTGAAAGTTTCAATGATTTGTCTCCAAAAGACTGCCCCTCAGAGCACACCAGATTTTTATACAGGAGAAATTTGAATAAAAAGATAGACAAGGGTATTATAAAGAAGGAAAGGGAAGTGGGGAGAAACAACCTAATGGAAGGAATTTGAGGGCATTGACAGCACTCGAGAGAGAAGCTAAGACTTCAGGTTTGGTACACTGCCCAGGAATGATTTTTGTCTATAAAGTGCATATACTAGGGGCACGTAGCTTAGAATAAAAAGGCACCAGTCTGGTAGTGGCTGACTAAATGGATAGATAGATGGATGGATGGATGGATGGATGGATGGATGGATGGTTGGAGTGAGAAAAGGAGTGGCTTTAATGCTAACACTTATATATTGATTCAGGTATATTTGTGCCAAGCACTGTGCTTGGGAGGGAGGCATCTATTAAGAAAAAGAAAAGACAGTCCATGTACTTTGGGGACCCAAAGTTTTATGAATAAACACAAAGACAGGTAATCTTAACAATGTGAACTGTCCTGTAGAAGAGGTATGATAGCAAGAGACTAATTCTTCCTGGAAGAGCTGGGAAAATTCCATGGATGAGGAGACATTTGAGCTGGATCAAGAAGGGTAAATACATGTATGTGCACATGCCTGCACACACATGAACACACATATGCATACACATAAACCCACACATGAACACACAACAAAGATGCATACACACATAAATACACATTTACACACACATACATAAATACACACAGAAAAAAGACGTATGCAGAACACACCAAGTCAAGGGTACGTGGAAGTACATTACAGTCTCTAGGCTTGGCATGTACAAAAGCAGTAAGGCATGACAGTTTCTATTCACCACCTATCTCTTCATCTTCCTCCCAAAGCAACTTGAAAGACCCCCCAAAGCCTTGTCACTCAAGCTACATTTTCCAGAGAGCAAAATGGACAATCGAGCATGAAACAGAATTATTCCCACAAGAGGGTTTCAGATGTTTGGCATTTTAATTTACAGCCATCCTTCATTTGGAAAATGACTCCAAAGTGGTCAGTATTCACTACCATCCTTAAACATGGCACTCCTTATCTTCAATTAAAATTATTATGAGACTCTGGCAAAGGGGCAACATTATATTCTAATGTATACTATAAATTCGGTAAGTGATGGTGGACATTAAACAAATATTTGTCAAATGAATAACTATAATGACTTCATGCTAGGCCCTGTGTGATATGCTACAACAAGCAAAATACCGGCCCTGCCCTCCAACACTTCTCAGTCTAGTGAGAAGACAGGTGTGTAAACAAATTGTTACAGTGAGATTGCTGCCATATAGGAGAAAAGTAGACATATAATAAGAGCTCTTTATTGCTAATGTACAAGGAGCATGTGACCCAAGCCGACACAGGGACCAGGGTGCCACCTGAAAGGTCTGATCTTTATCAGGGAGGCAACATAAAGCCACGAAAGAGTTTTAAGCTGAGGAGTGACATTATCAAGGCTGCATTCTGGAAAGATCACTTTGGATATGCAGACAATAGCTTAGTTTAAAAAGACTGAGGAGAAGGTAGACCAGCAGGGAGGACATTTCAAAAGTCCAAACGATAGATGTTGACTTTCTGAAACACAGGAGTACTGGGAGGAGACAAAAAAGAAGGTCCACAATTAAGAGATGTTCAGAAGGTAGACATAATTAAACTCGGTGACTGATCTGGTACAGGAAGTGAGGACAGGGGTGTGTCTAGGGGCTCCCCTGGCTCTTGTTTCAGTAATGGTTAGTTAGTGAAACATTACCAACAGAGGAGACCCAAGATGTAAAACAGCAGGGAGAAGGAATTTCTATTTGGACATGATTGACTTGAGGAGCTGAGAATCACATATATAGAGGGCTGGGGATGTAGTTGGATATTTAAGACAGCAGAAAACAAAAATGGGGCCATAGAACTCCCTTGTTGCTTAACCCTGACCAAGTGCTTGGGTCTCTCTCAGCCTTGAAATCTTTTTCTGAACAAAGATAAAGTCTAGCAAGCATGGAAAGTACCACCCTGTGGTGCCAGTGGATCCTACAAATGAGGTCTCCTTCACATCAGTGGGAGGGATCCAGGTCCACCAAACCCTTCTCATATTTTTCCACACAGAGTAGAGTTTTCCAGAATGTCTTTCATAAGAAAGAGCCAAAAATACCCATTCCCAGGCCCTCAAAACCAGCCTGAAGATAACATTCAGGATACTAAAGCAGTTCTCACTCATTTCTAATGCCATCACTGGCTCCCACACTGGCCCTCAGAACCCCAAACATTGCTCACTCTTAGGTGCCATGTTTCACGAGCTTCTAAAAGGTGCTGTTTTGCAGTCCTGTTTCTCAGCATCCTTCAAGTAACACCACTTAACAAGAGGAATGGTAGCGGGCTCAAGACAACTTCTGTGAAACCAGAGCCCTTCAGTAGCCACCTCCAGGCCCCATCGCCTCTAGACTACAGCATAACTCATTCACATTTTTTGCTGATTTATTAAGTACTAGAAGTCATAAGACATATTTATATTTCAGCAAGTAGAGCTGAAACAATCGCACATCCATAAACAAACAAACAAAAAGAATCTCAACCCATAACTTGCACTACATACAAAAATTAACTTGAAAAGGATCATAAACCTAAGAATAAAACCTAAAACTACAAATATTCTAAAAGAAAGCATAAGAGAAAATTTTTATGATCTTGAGTTAGGAAAAAAAATTATTAGGCAGGACACAAAACCACAAATAATTTTTTTAAGTTCATAGATTGGCCCTTATCAAAAATTAAAATGTCTTCTCTTCCAAAGATATGGTTTAAAAAATCAAAAGACACATCACAGATTAGAAGAAAATATTTGCAAAAGATACAGCCAACAAAAAATTGGGTGTCCAAAATATATAAAGAACACTCTCAATTAAATAATAAGAAAACAAACAACCTGATTTAAAAATAGGCAAAATATTTGAAGATATACTTCACCAAAGATGGTATATGGGTAGCAAATAAGCACATTAAAAGATGTTCAACATCATTAGTCATTAAAAAAATACAAATCAAAAGCACAATGAGATAGCAGTGCACATCTATATGAATAGCTAAACTAAAAAAAGAGAGAAGAGGAAGAGAGAAGAGGAAGAGAGGAGAGGGGAGGTGAAGATAAAAGAAAGAAAAGAAAAAGAGAAGAAAAGAAAAAAGAAAAAGAAAATTGCCAGTGTCAAGTACCAGTGAGAATACATAGCAACTAAAACTCTCACACATCGAAGGTGAGAATATGAAATGTCACAGCCACTTTGGAAAACAGTTTGTCAGTATTAAGTTAAACATGTGTTTACCATGTGACCTAACAATTCTCCTGTTAGGTGTCTATCCAAGATTAGTGAAAACATATGTTCACACAAAAATATGTACCAGAATGTCTATAGTGGCTTTTATTTACAATAGTGAAAAGCTAGAAACAATCTAGTCAACTAGTAAATGGTGAAAGGGAATGGTGGTATATCCATGCTCACTTACATACTACTTAACATCTGTACTACCTATAAAGAGGAACAACCTATGGATGCCTGCAGTAAGATCATGAATCTCAGACGCATTATGCTAAGTGAAAGAAATTGGACTCAAAATACCACATACAATAAGATTCCATTTATGAAAAACCTGGAAAAGGCAAAACTATAGGACAGAACATAGATCAGCAGTTGCCAGGGGCTGGGGGTCAGGACTTGATAACAAAAGGGCATAAAGGAACTTCTAAGACTGATAGAAATGTCCTATATCTTGATTGTGGTGGTGGTTACACAACTGTATACATTTATCAAAATACATAGGACCATAAATAAAACAGGTGAACTTTACTGTATGTAAAGTATATCTCAAAAAACCTGACTAAAGAGACTGGGGGAAAATGGCATAGATAATAGAGGTTTTGTTCATCTTTCTTGTGACCAAATCAAAGTTGTAGCAGAAAAACAAAGCAAACAGCAAGCTGGGTCTCCAGGAATCTAAACGTACAGAAGCACTACAACTAGGGAGAGAAATAATTAATCAACCTGCAATGGTAGAAAGTAGGAGGGGGTGAGAACATGAGGCTGCCTGGTCCCCAGCAGTGGGACAACGTCTCAGCAGCTGGCAGCTGCAGATGCCTCTTAAAGAGGCCACATCTGCAATTGAACTTTCATGGTGACAGACATGCTGGCTCTGAGCACCAGCACCCTGTCAGCTGCTCAAGGGGCACCAGGGACTTACAGGGGGACACTGAATTGTCGGAGTGAGGGCCAGAGGTGAGGATCTCTCCTAGGCAGAGGCGCCGGTGGTATCCATTGCTCTTCTGTTGAGCCCTCCCACCTCCCAGTGCACAGACTCAGCACTGCCATAGCAGAGAGGTCAGCAAACTATAACAGAGGTCACTTCACCCAGAGGATTTCCTGAAACTCCACCTCCCCAAATTCACTGGCCTAACCAAACCGCATCTAGTTGTGCCTTCAATGAGTCCTGTGCTCTTGCTGAACAGAGCCAAGATTCACACTGGTGACAGCTGGCCTTGGCTCCTGGCATGGCCTCTTGAGGCAACTATAAGCAAAGGATCTGTGCATTGCTTGCTGAATCTTAACAGATGGCCCCAGAGGGGCACAGGCTGGGGCTAAACTTGGCCTGCAGCTGAACCTCTCTCAGGATTGTGCCACTGGACACCTACTACACAAAGCCACTCTAATAAAACCGGGAGACTTAGGAGCTTTGCTTAGTACATAGAAACAGACACAGAAAGGCAGTCAAAATGGGAAGACAAAGAAGCAGAAATCTTATGAGAAAACAGAATAGAGATACAGGGATAATGAAGTCAAGCAATCTAAGATGCAGAGTTCAAAACACTGGTTAAAAGATGCTCAGTGAAATTAAGGGAGATATAGATGAACTCATTGAGAACTTTAACAAAGAGATTTTTAAAAAACATAAAATTGAAATGGAAATTATACAAGGAACCAGTGAGAAATGAAGAATACATTATTTGAGATGAAGAGTATAATAGAAGGAATCAACAGAGTGGATAAAGAAGAGATCGAACCACCAATATAGAGGATGAGGAAGCCACTCAACCAGAACAGCAAGAAAAAAGAAGCCAAGACTATAAGGAGCCTATGGGATACAGTTAAATGTGAAAATATCCATGTCATAGGGGTATCTGAAGGAAAACAAGAAGTTGAAGAGGTATTTGAAGAAATAATAATGGAAAACTTCCCTAATCTGGTGAAGGACATAGACATACAACTCCGGAGGCTCAGAGAGAAGAAAGAAGAACCCAAAGAGGCCCACACCAAGACACATCATAATCAAAATACCAAAGGTTAAAGACAAAGAGAGAATCTTAAAAGCAGCAAGAAAAAAACAGTTAATTACATACAAGGGAGTACCAACAAGACTAGCAGCCGATTGCTCAAAAGAAACTATGTGGGACAGAAGGGTCTGGCACAAAATGTTAGACGTGATGAAAACCCAGGATCTACAACCAAGAATATTTTATTCAGCAAAGTCATCATTTAGAGTTGAAGGACAGGTAAAGAGCTTCCAGACAAAAATAAGCTAAAGGAATTTATCAACACCAAGCCAGTATTACAGGAAATGTTGGAGGGACTTTTTTAAAAAGAAAAAACATGTATCAAAATTATGAATTAAAAATGGTAAAATCTACATGTCTATCAATGACTACCTCAAATGGAAAAGAATTAAGTGCTCCAACCAAAGGATAGGATCACTGAATGAATAAGAAAACAAGACTCTTACATATGCTGCCTACAAGAGACTCATTTCAGATTAAAACCACACACAGACTAAAAGGAAGAGGATAGAAAAAGATATAGCCTTGATGGACCAAGGGGGTGTTGCGCTGAATGAACTAAGCAGATAAAGATAAATATCGCATGATTTCATGTACATGTGGAATCTAAAGAACAAAACAAACAAACAACAAACAGACATAAACCCATAGATACAAAGAATTTTGAGGGCTACTAGATGGGAAAGGGGTGGAGGGACGATAAAAAGGGGCAAAAGTATTAAGATGTACAAGTGGATAATCACCAAATAGAAATGGAGATATAAAGTGTAGCATATGGAAAATGATTAATGTTATAATAAACATGTATGGGGAATAGAGGTACTAGATTTAGTGGGGTGCTTACTTTGTGAGTTATATAGATCTCTAATAACTATGTTGTACAACTGTGATGAATATATTACTTTATGTCAACTACAATTTTAAAAACTCATTGATTGTACAGTGTAAATACAAGCAAATAATTGGCTATTTAAATAAAGTGTGTGTGTGGGGGGGGACCTGACCTAAGAGGGGAAAAATACATCAAAAAGCACTTTTCTTGGATTTTTCTTTTTCACTTCCAAAATAATGTGTTTATGTACATTTTTCACCAAACTGTCCATCATTTGAAACAGTCAGAGTTTTATAAACTTCTTTGCACCACAGGCTGGACAAACAGAAAATGGAGGTCTAAGCGTCAAACTCCAAACAAGGCTCACCATAGCCCATTCTTCTTAGTTTGTGCCTCACCTCAATCAATCATTTGAGGAAACCTCAGATGTTTATGTGCACATGTGTGTGTGTGCACACACTCACAAAGGGATTTGGAGCTAACAGCCAAGAGGTGTCTTTATAGCTCCTCTCATGCACTGCTATTGGAAACGTAAATGGGTACAGAGCTTGTGGAGGGCGATTTGTATTAAAATAACTAAAACAGTTCAGACATATTCACCTTGAAATTTTAGCTAGGGAATTAATCAGATAAGTGTACAGGAAATAATAGTAAAAATGGTAACTTACAAGATGATACTTTATAAGAGTATCAAAATGCATAAAAGCACAGACTCAAAATAAACCCACTAATTTGATTGCAACTCTACCAGTTACCAACTGTGTGACCTTAAAGTAAGTTACTGAACCTCTCTGTGCCACAGTTTTATTACCTGTGAAATGGGGATAATAATAGTACCTACATCTTAGGGTTGTTAAATAATTAAATGAGATGACATATGTAAAGCAATCAACACAGTTCCTGGCCCACAGTAAGCCTTCTAAAAATGTTAGTTATCATTATGAGCTGAATTGTGTCTCTCAAATTTCAGATATTGAAGTCCAAACTCAGAATGTCACTGATTTGGAGATAAAGTCTTTAAAGAAGTAGGTAAATTAAAATAAGGTCATTAGAGCAGTCCCTAATCCAGCATGACTGGTGTCTTTATAAGAAAAGAAAATTTGAACACACATGGGTCCAGACCACAGGAAGAAACCAGCCAACTACAAGCCAAGGAAAGAGGCCTCAGAAGACACCAACCCTGCTGACACCTTTACCTTGGACTCCTAGTCTCCAGAACTGTAAGGAAATAAATTCCTGTTGTTTAAGCCACCCAGTCTGTGGCACTTTGTTATAGCAGCCTAGCAAACAAATGCAGCTATTATATTACCAAATAGGGAAAGTGGCTAAATACATTTTGTATAGTCATATAATGATGTATTATGTAGCCATTAAAAACAATATTCTTGGTATATATTTACTGATCTACCAGAAAGTGTTACTAATGTGAATATAAAGCCTATAAGATAATATGTATAGAATAATACTTTTTTTGTTTATATATGTATGTGTATGTGTAAACAAATGCAAGAAGCATGATTATCTTTGAGAGGGAGAATCATATAGAATTTCTTTTTTGCTTATTTGCAGTTTCTAAATTTTCTATCATAAACAAAGATTGCTTGCACATTATGTACACACAAAAAAATGTAGGTGCTTTTGAAGCCAGTCACCCTGAGATAGGCCAGAGCTGATGTCACTCAACAGCAATCTCTAGACATGAGCTGGAGAAGACAGGAGCTGAGTCAATGGATGGGTATTCAACTTCAGAGCAGAAGGATATGGGCAGGTCATCCCCATTTGGGAAAAAAAGAATCAATCAATTCTGGAGAATTCATTTCTGACCAAAGATTCCAGCACAGATTCAAAATAAAGCTGTTCCTCATTCTCTCACTGACACCAGCCCCTCCCTCCTCACGTTCCTGTCTTTCTGAAAAGCCCATGGTGTTATAAACACAGTGTGCCAGGCTCCAGGGGCCAGGAACAGCCTCCAAGACATTTAGATTTGCCCCTACGATTAATGACTGTTAGAAGCGTTTGCCAGGAACTCTTCAAAGCTGGAAACAGAAGCCCTGGAGCATTAAATATAAATAAATACTTAGTCTATTGGTTTCTTCCTTGCTTTTCAAAGGGCACTTTACTTCCTGGATTATCATTACAGTAGTCTGCTCTCCGGAAAACCAGGATTATTCAAGTGCCACAGCTCAGGGTTGGAGCAAAAGAAAAAAAGAAATCTTAAGATCACCTTGTTATAGATCTGCTGTGTGCTATATTTCCTTGTACTTAGCCTGCATCTGGAAGGGCAGAAGCAAAAGCATTATTGTTGTGTGTGACCCCACTGAAGGCATGTTGTTTTCGACTGCAGACCTGTATTTTTCTCCCTTTAAGGTACATTAATTCCACCTGAGAAAAAACAAATAAGCCCAGTTTCTTTATGTTAACAAGAAAGCAGCTGTCCCTGTAGCTAAGGTGGGGTTTTAATTCAACAAATATTTAATGAAATTCTAGAATGTTCCAGAAACTGTGCAAAGGCCAGGGGATACCAAGATGGGTGCCCACTGTCAAAAACTTTTCAGTCCATTGTGCAAACATGAACAACACAAGTCAGAGAAAATAGTTATCACAATGGCCTAAGTTTTTTTAACTGAGGCCAACAAATGGGCCCCTGGTGTGTGACTTGAAGACTTTGCTGGCAAAGTTTGCTTGTGTATGTCTGGAGATCTATTCAGAGGAGAGGTCCCACACATTCTTTGAGTTCTCAAAGGGCTGTGGGACCTACAAGGTAAGAGACTAAGGGAATAAAGAGTAGAGAGATACATTCTGACACCTTCCCTTTTCCCCTATAGCATCTTGGTGGTAAAGTGAAGAATTCTGAGGCAGAAAGGTGGGGTAGCTGTTCAATTTCGTCTCAGGAAGAGTGCTTCCATGTTCTGATAGAATCCCTCACATCCCCAAACCTATCACCTCCCCAAAGGCAGTCTCAAGACTGGCAACAGTAGGTCTTGCCTCCTGGCAAAGCACTCGTGTTAGTGTTGAAAGACCCTGGGAAAGTTTTTAAAAGGTGTTCCAGACTCCCATGCAATATCACTGCTTCTGAGGAAGGTGGTTAAGTAAGAGTCTGAAGGCCCAGCAGGCAGAGAACCTTTCATTCATTAGAATGCTATTCAATCCAATTAAAGTGTGTCCTTGGCCATTATGTGCCATGCTTTAAATCACAAAAATATGCTATGAGACTTAGAGATCATCAAGGTCATTCTCTGCCCCAAGACTCTAGATTTCCCTTTATTTTACTCTACCTTTCCTTCATTTTTCACAGTACTTATCTCTTTCTCACTACTATGAAATTTCCTTACTTATTATATTATTGTTGTCTATTTTCCCTTGCTACTTTACCACATCCATGAAGGCAGAGATCTTGGTTGATTTTATTCACTGATGGATCCCAAGTAGGTACTAGATATATAAATGATGTAGATTATATAAATGGTAGTCTAGGAAAGACAGACATGGAATTCTGCCCACCAGTTGTACTAGCTCTCCCTTTCAGCAAAATTGAAAAATGTGCCTTCTATATTTTCACTCAAATTGCTAATTAAGGTGTTGGAAAGTATAAGGCTATGAATATACTGATGCACATGCTCCAAGGATATTCATGGTCACAAAGTTGGCCATAGCAGATTATATGCACTTGCCAATTGATAGAGGCCTGGTATGTTCATGTACTATACTACCATGCACTCATTGTTTAAAAAGAATGAGGCAGATCTATAGATACTGATTTAAACATGATCACCAAGATATATCATTACATTTTTTTAAAAAAAGAATTCTCTTAGAAGTAAAACTGTCATTATTTGCAAAGGACATGATTCTGTGTAAAAAGAACCCTAAAGTTTCCACCAAAAACTATTAGAACTGGTAATTTATTCAGGAAAGTAGCAAGCTACAAAATTAATATTCAGAAATGAGTTGCATTTTTTTATATACAAATAACGAACTATCAGAAAGAAAAATTGCAAAAACAGTCCCATTTATAATTGCATTAAAAAAATACCTTGGAATAAATTTTTAAAAACTTAAAAGACCTATACTTGGAAAATTATAAGACATTAAAGAAAGAAATAGATGATACATATAATTGAAAGCAGATACCATACTCATGAATAGAAGAATTAACATCATTAAAATGTCCATACAACTCAAAGTAATCTATAGAATCAGATTACTCTATCAAAATGCCAATAGCATTTTTCACAAGAAAGAAGAACAAAGTTGGAGGTATCATGCTATCAGATATCAAACTATACTACAAGTCTATAGTAATCAAAACGGCATGGTAAGGGCATAAAAACAGACACACAGATCAATGGAACAGAATAGAGAGCCAAGAGATAAACCCACAACTATATGATCATTTAATCTACGACAAAGGAGGCAAGAATATACAATGCAGTAAAGACAGTGTATCCAATAAATGGTGTTGGGGAAACTGGACAGATACATGCAAAATGAAACTAGACCACCTTCTTATTCCATATACAATAACAAACTCAAAGTGGATTAAAGACTTAAATATAAGACCTGAAACCACAAAACTCCTAGGAAAAATAGGCAGTAAACTCTCTGACATTACATTTAGTAATAGTAATAGTTTTTCTAATATGTTCCCTCGGGCAAGGGAAAGCAAAAGAAAAATAAACAAATGAGACTACATCAAAATTAAAAAGTTTTTGCATAGCAAAGGAAACCATTAACAAAATGAAACAAACATCTACAGACTAGGGGAGGGTATTCACACCAATGATACATCCAATAAGAGATTAACATCCAAAATTTATAAAGAAATTACACAAATTAACACCAAAAAACTAACAATCCAATTGAAAATTGGGTAGAGGACCTGAATAGACATTTCTCCAAAGAGAATGTACAGATAGCCAATAGACATACGAAAAGATGCTCAATGTCATTAATCATCAGAGAAATACAAATAAAAACACAATGAGCTATTACCTCACACCTGTCAGAATGGTCATCATCAGTTATCAACAAACAAGTACTGGCAAGGATGTGAAGAAAAGGGAACTCTTATGCACTTTCAATGGGATTGCAAATTGGTGCAACCACAATAGAAAACAGTATGGAGATTCCTCAAAAAATTAAAAATAGAACTAACTTATGACCCAGTAATTCCACTTCTGGGTATTTATCAAAACAAATCCAAGACACTAATTTGAAAAGATATATGCACCCTTATGTTTGCAATAGCCAAGAAGATATAGAAGCAACGTAAGTGCCCATCAATAAACAGTTGGATAAAGAGGTGGTACTTATACACAATGGAATATTACTTGGCCATAAAAAAGAATGAACTCTTGCCATTTGTGACAACATGAATGGACATAGAGGGTATTATGCTAAGTGAAATAAGTCAGATAGAGAAAGACAAACATCATATGATCTCATTTATATTTGGAATCTAAAGAACAAAATAAATTAAACAGAAACAAACAAAAAAGAAACAAACAAACTCATAGATACAGAGAACAAACTGATGGTTGCCAGATGGGAGGGGGTTTGGTGGACTAGGTGAAAAAAGAGAAGGGATTAAGAAGTACAAACTGATAGTTACAAAATAATCATGGGGATGTAATATACAGTATAGGGATTATATTCAGTAATTTTATAATAACTATATATGATTCCAGGTGAGTACTAAACTTATTGAGGTGATCACTTTGTAAATTATGTAAATATCTGAACACTATGCTGTATGCATGAAATTAATATAAAATAATATTGAATGGCAATTAAAATTTAAAATTAACTTAAAAATGGATTTTCTTCTTTTTTATGGCTTATTAAATCCTGCCTTTTGTGACAATATGAATGGACCTTGAAAGCATTATGCTAGGTGAAATAAGTCAGACAGAGAAAGACAAATATTGTATGATGTCACTTATCTGTGGAATCTAAAAAATAGAACTCACAGAAACAGAGTAGAGTGACAATTATCAGGAGCTGGGGGTAGAGGAAATGGGAAAGTGTTGGTCAAAGGAAACAACCTCCAGTTATAAGATGAGTAAGTTCTGGGAATCTGATGCACAGCATTGTGACTATGGTTAACAATACTATGTTATATACTTTAAGTTGCTAAGAGAGGAGACCTTAAACATTCTAGCTTCCTGGCTTCAAGGAGCCTGGTCAGCTCATCCCTTCTCCCCTGCAGAGGAGTAGAAGGATGAGGTATTGTCACAGCCCTGTCATAGCTGGAGTTGGCAGGTCTGTCTCTCACCTGCCCATGAAAGAGAACCTAATAGACATGCACATCTGCCCAGGTGGAAGAACTGCCACTAGCCCCAGATGACATGCAGGAGACCTGGTACTGGCCCATCCCACAACCCACCCTAACAGCAGTAGGGTTTCCTCTCCTACTTCAGTGCTGCAAGGAGGAGACACGCTTCATCCCATCAAAGCAGCCTCGATATCAAGGCAAGCTCTGTTATGTCTAAGGCAGAAGGCCGGAATTTAGTTAATTTTATCATTTTAGGTTATTCAACTGTTTTAATGAACAGAGGGGACCTTGGGGCTGGTGGCGTCACAGATAAGGAGTGTGGACAGCAGCAGCAGATGGGTGACCTTGTTCTGCTTATTAACTTCTTTCCTTCCCTTCTGCCCTTCCACACCCCCTCCCCTGATTTCATTTTCGAGTCCAAGGTTTTAGCACCAGCAGGGGAAGGAATAATTAGCACAGCCAAGCCTTGGGAAAATGCTGCTTCAGGGCAATCCACATGCTCAGCCAGACTGGTGGCCTTCAAGCAGAGCCTGGCTGGACACTCCCCAGCACCAGTCCTAGTGTCCACAGGAGGAAGAGTTGGCCAGGCTGCCACACCTCCCGCTCTCTTCCCGCCCCCCACTCCCAACCCCGACAGGGGCTGAAGATAAGGCCGTCTGCAGGGCCAGTCCGGCTGTCTAGGCCAAGGCACTCTAGGTGGTATGAACCCAGAAGGCTCAGGAAGTAAGGAGGCACTGCTAATTCTCAGCCATGCTAATCTAATCCCACTCTACAAACATTTACTGAGTGCCTGCTATGGACCGAATTCTATGCTAGAATCTGGGGATTGGAAGAGGAGTGAGACCCACCAAAAAAAACCAGACTGAGGTTTGGGGACCAGAAGGAAATTATTGGAATAAACTAAGCAAGAAAGGAGCCCAAGAACCCAAATTGGAGGGACCGCTTGGCCCTCAGAAGGCAAAGATCTGGTCTGCTCAGATGACAGGAAAGAACAATATCAGATGAGAACTTGGAGAAGCTTGGAGGGTCTAAGGAAGTTCTATATTGTAAATACTCTATCTCATTATTTCCTTACAGACATCTCTCTGCATTTCTCATGTGATAGGTCCTAATTTGTGATTTGAAAATATGTTCTCCTGAAATAAATGTCATGTGACTTGTGTGTGTGTTGTTAATATGCATGAAAATCTATTGCTTTGAACCAGTTTCATCTTTGACTTACACCCCAAGGATATTATTCACCACACACTTCTGTTAATTTGAACCATCAAATGGGAAACTCACTGTGCAAAGTTTTGAGGGTTCTGTACCTGACATATTAAAAACATGAGACAATTTCATTGACTTATATGTAAGGAGATTGTGATGTACTCTAAAAGTATTTTTCCAAAAACAATCATAGCCCTTAGGTAAATAATTTTTCAAGTCATTGTTGGGGTAAATCCCTGGAAATTTGCAAAGAAAGGCATTTTATTTATTTGGCATTATTGGTTTACAACCTGTTTCACACAAGTGGCTACACAAAAACTGTTTTTACTGAAGTATGCCTTCTAAAATAGAGTATGCTGAACAACATCTCAATAACTCAGGATAGTTTAAATTATTTAATGATTATACTTCAACATTGTACAACATGATGCCCCCAAGTGCTGTTAAAGTATATCGAGCTGCTTTCTTTCATACTGACATCAAATTTATTATTTTTAAATTATATGCTTTTTTAATATAATTTTTTGCCTCTTTCCCTCAGTGCTAGTCTGTAACTTTTAAAAATTGCTTTTAGCATTCTAATTTATATAGCACCTACTTTGCTGCTGATACTAATCAATAATAACATAATGCTAATATTAATAGCTATTTAATTGAGAGTTACTATGTACCTGATCCTGTGCTAAACACTTCAGGAATATTTCTTCATTTAATCCTTATAAATCCCCTAATGAAGCAAGTACTATTACTACCCTTCATTTATAGCTGAGGACACAGAGTCTTAGAGACAGAAATTAACTTGCCCTTCACACAGCTGGAGGCCAGAGGGGAAGTCATGCTGTCCAATCCAGAGCTCATGTAATTGGTTAACCCCTTGACTATACCTACTCCTGCTCTGGCCTCCTCTACTAGAAAATCAAAATTAGTTACTAATGTTTCTAAACTCAGAGCTCTATGTAAGAATCTATAAAGCTTTCCAATTTGTAAAGTCCCTGATCATTAGTGGATGTCCTTTCTTTTCTGAGTTATTTGTCCTCAAGCACTGTTCAAACAGCTAAGATTGCTGAAAAACAGCTAAGATTGCTGAAAAACAGCTAAGATTGCTGACTAACTAAGGTGTTCTGTTTTGTTTTTCTGGAATAATACCTTGCTTTTATATAGCACCTATCCTACAATTTGTTCCAAAAAATACATATCAAGTATCTTATTTATCTTTACAACATCTCTGTGATATGCTCTTGTTAGCAGGCATTATTATCACAGTTTTGCAACTTTTAAAATGAAGTTAGAGAGACCAAATGCCAGATGAAAATCCACATGAATGCTCATTCTGACCCCAACATTTCCTTGACCCATTGTCCTGTCCCAGACTACAGGACCACTTGGCTCTCAGAAGCCTATGATCTGTTCAGATACCATTAGACAAATATTTGCTCTCCTTCTCTGTTCCTTTTCGCTTTTTTTCCATTGCTTCCACATGGCCTGCTGACAATGTGTGAGGTCCTATGCCAGGTGCTAAAGGCAGCTTTCTTCCCTTCCACTCCTTCAGGTGTGTAGCTGCTGTAAAGTCAGAAGAAAGTCAGAAGACATGGTGCATGAGATGATTTTATATCTCCGCCTTCTCAGCAAATGGCTTTTTCATCCTTCTAGTTTCTCAGACGAAGCCCTTTGAAGTCCTTCCTGACTACTCTCTTTCTCTCATACACCACACCTAATCCATCAGAAAATCCCTTCAACCCTACCCTTCAGAATATATCCAGAATTGGATGCCTTCTTACCATATCCATGGTCCCACTTGGACCAAGCCATCATCACCCCCTACGTTATGGCAATGGCCTCCCAGGTGGTCCCCCGCTCCCACTCACCCCCAACTCCAATTTATTCTCCAACAATAGTCAAAGTAATTATTTAAAAAATTAAGTCAACCGTGTCACTTCTCTGCTCAAAACCTTCCCGTGGCCCTAGTTCATGCAAAACAAAAGAAAGGCTTTTTGAAGGATTGCACCTCCCTCATCCTTAGGTTTTTGGGGTTTAAAAAAAATTTTTAATCTCAAGCTTTTGACCTGAAAATGAGCACTGGAATGCTATAATGAGCTTCCCAGAGGCCCTTAGAGGCCTGGCAATGCTTGGCTTTCCCTTGGCACCCAGCAAGGCAGTCCGATCGGCCCCATTCCTGGCCACTGGAGGGTTCCTGAATCAGGCAGGTGTGTTCACCCTACCAGGCCCCAACCCCCGCCGCTGCAGGCCACAGCAAACATTGGTGGCGACAGTAAGGGCACACTTTTCTTTTCTATTTGCTGTAGGTGGCAGAATGCCCAGGATCAGCCCTGCACTGGCATTTCAGGGAGAAATTCTGTACTCAAGAGACACCTAGAGAAAAAGGGAAGCATGGAAATTCCTACAGTTTTCAGCAGTTATCCTTCAAAGCAGGCTGGAAACAGGTGAGGTTGACAGAGGGCTTGAGGACTAGCTCATGCCACAAAAAAAAAGCCAAAATAGACAAAAAAAAAAAAAAAAAAAAAGCTAGGTATCTAGCTGGGGGCCCTTCATTGGACGGCCCCCACCAGGGGTCAGCATCTGGGTACCCATGCAGCTTTCTGCATGCCAAGGCCAAGTTCCTTCTTCTGCCTCACCACTTCTCCATATCCAAGGTTAGGAAAGGGTTGGTGAGCCGACAGACCAGGTCTTCTCCAGTTTTATATCTTGGCCACATCAGTAGGTGCCCCATGTATGCCTGCTTGTGGAAGGCGAGTTAAAACTGGCCCTACTTCCTGCCTACCTGCTCCAACCCCCTTTTCTTCTGATTAGGAGCACAGGAGACAAATACCTTTTGTGTTCTCAAGACCCATGCCTCTGGCTATGCAAATGACCACTTCCCCTTCTAGCTTTCCATCCTTTTGGAGTGACAAAGGGGCTCTGCTCCCAGAAACACTGTTTCCTGGATTCAAGAGAATTCCTAGAATGGGCAGGGACCTCCACTGAAAAGGAGAAAGGAGAACTCTGGGTGAAGGCAGAGGAGAGCAGGGGCAGATCAAAGAGAGCCTGGACAGGGTCAGGAGTAGGGAGGGCTGGCAGGGAGACAAATGAGGCTCCCTGAGGGGTCAGCTGAGGGACAGGCTGGTCTATACTCAGATGCACAGTGACAGTGCAGGAGCACCACTGGTCATTGCAAAGAGACAATAGATGGAAAAGATAAGGGAAGGTGTAAATTAATGGAGAAAAGAACTGCCAGAGATAAGGGTGTCTCCCTATAATTAAAAACGTACAGCCTTGCCATCTCCAAGGTTGATGGTGTTCCAGACTGTCCTGTTTCTGAGCTGCAGTGGGAGCTAAGGCCCAGGACGAGCAGAAATCAGTTCAGTTAATGATTAGCTCTCAGCTGAAAGTTTAAAAGTTGACTCATCTTCATCAGGTCTGACAGGAGGAGTGCATAAGCCAAAGTTATCTGAGATGAGGTGAGAGACTTGCCCAACTCAGGAAGAGCCAGTGGGAACCTCAGGCTTTTGACAGGGATACTGACGTCTGAGATCAGCCAGGGTAGGCTCTTTTGATTTTCAGGTTTTTGCTGTTGTTTGATTATTGGTGATGTTAGTGGTGGTGGTGGTTTTTCATTTTGGTTCTAGAATTATAAGCTTTGTCTCAAACACTGATTGTATTTGAACTTGATCTTGCCAGTTTCACACCCACAAAAGGTGCTCGATGGCAATTTCTGGCAAGATTCATCTGCCCACAGTCAGAGCTAATTAAATAGCAGAATGAGAAAGACAATAGATTCTAGAATCAGGCTGCCTGGGGTCACATCCTACCTTGTTCACCTGTGTGACTGAGGACGAGATACTTGACCTTTCATGGAGTGTGGTGTGTGCCTGGTACATAGCAAATACTCAACAGTGCTAGCTATTATCATCATCATCATCATCATCATCATCATCATCAACATTTTAATTATTATCATCTTTCCCCCACAAACCTGGTAGCAATAGCCTGAAATAAGTACAGATCTCTTTTCAAAAATGTCATTTTCTATTTAAGCATTTTAGAGTATTCCCACTCCCTCGGTACACATGCAAGTAGACCTATCCTGGAATGGCCATTTCAGAGGATAGTACAAGGATATCAATATCTCAGATGTAATTTGTGGGTGATGGGGGAAGTGATTACAGGCTCCCATGCATACTGTCTATAAATTTCTACATTCTTTCCCCTTACTCCTCACATCTAATCCTTCACAAATCCTGTGTGGTTTAGCTCCAAAATAAACCTTGACTCCATCCACTTCTCTCTATCTCTACAACTGACCCCTCCAATCAAAGTCACTTATCATCCCCCACCTGACTGCTGCAATAAGCCCCTGACTATCCCCCAACTTAAACTCCTACCTGCACCCCCCAATCTATTTTACACACAGCATATACAGTGATGTTTTAAAAGCTATGACTACAGAAACCATGTCACTCTGCTTAAACCTCTCTCCTCCTCCTCACTCGCCCAACACCAATGACTTTCTATTGCACTTCAGATAAAATCTCAAGTTCTCTGCTGGTGTAAAAGACCCTGTATGACTAGCCCCTGCCCAACTCTGCAGTCTCATTGGAGTCACCACACTCCAGCTTCACTGGCTCCTTTTAGTTCTTCAAACACCCTTTCCACTTCTTCAAAGCACCAACTCCTTTTCAAGCCTTAGCATCAATGACATTTCTTCAGAGAAGCCTTCCCTGGCCAATCTCTCTAAATACCTCCCTAACTCTCTCTTTTACTCTCTTTCATATTCATTTTCTCCATTGTGTTTATTTCTGTAATTAGATAGTTGCTTGTAAATTTACTTTTTCTTTTTCATTTTAGTTTCTGTCACTGTGAAGACACAGGCCTTGCATAAACAACAAAGAACTGAAGAATATGAATAATTTGATCTCTAGTATTTTGAGGTCCTGGGTGAGAGAGGGTGGGTAAGGAAAAAAAGAAGAAAAAGGGGGAGAAAGCTATTAATTTCAAAAATTTGGTACTAATATGGCAGAAGAAAGACATTTCTATTTGCTTCTCTTCTCAAAATATATGTTTTTAAATTCTGAAACAATGAAAATAAGAAACTAACACAAAATTAGAAATTTAATGAAACTAAAAGAGCCGTAACCTCAAACAAAAATACAGGAAGGGCAAAATTTGATGGAAAAGTGGTAATTGACTCAGCACAAAGGGGGAAGATCACATCTAAGTTTTTTTTTAGGGTATAATATATTGGATAGACAGCAATACAATTAATTCTGCAAAACACTTAAAATGTTCAAGTATCAGTAATAGCAGTTATGGGATAGATAGGGATAAGAGAGTGGTGCTGAACACAGAAAGGTGGCTTAAAAGTCTGTAAAAAGTAGTCAGTACCCCACCTCTACGTTACACAGTTAGGCAAATACTTCTCACCATCACCATTCCTATGCCCCATATTTCCCCATAATAAAACAAGAAAGTCATTTTCTGGAGAAGTCTTAGTTCCAAATACAAGGAATTCCAGAAATATGTGAAAAAAGAAAATAGAACTGTTATGGGTTGAATTGTGTCTTCTTAATATTCATATGTTGAAGTCCCAACCCTGCTATTTCAGAATGAAACTATATTTAGAGATAAGATCTTTGAAGAGATTATTAGGTTAAATGAAGTCATTAAGGTAGAGCTCTCATCCAATATAATTGGTATCTTTTGAAAAGAGGGAGAAACACCAGGATGCACATGCACAGAGGATACGGCGAGAAGGCAGCCAGTTACAAGGCAAGGAGAGAAGCTTCAGAAGAAACCAAACCTGTCAATGCCTTGATCTTGAACTTCTAGCCCCCAGAACCATAAGAAAATGAATTTCTATTGTTTAAGCTATTCAGTGTGTTATGACAGCCCTAGCAAACTGCTACAGAAAAGGGAGCTATTTATATACATATTTCACATTTATATATATATAAATGTGAAAATTTTAAGGACAAAAGTCTCTGGATTGAAAAGTCCAATGTATAGCAAAAAGAATGAAGAAAGATCCACAAGACACAACATCAGCAAATTTCACAAGTAAATTAATAGAAGATTCTAGAACTTCCAGAAAAGAACTACAGGTCATTCTTAAAGGGTCATACATAAGAATGAAATCAAACTATTCAACACCATTATTGAATGATAGAAGATAATAAGGTAATATCCTCAAGATTCTGAGTTTAACATTATTTTCTACTTGAAATTTTATACCCAGCCAAACATCAGTCATGTGTGAGAGTAGAATAAAGATTTATTTTAAATGTTTAAGAAGACTGAAAAAATGTACTTCCTATGCACCCTTTCTCAGAAAGATACTGGAGAATATGATCCACAAAAATGAAAAAGTTAGTCAAAAGAGAGTGAAACATGGATCCAGCAAGTGAGGAATCCATCAGAGAAAAGAAGAAAAAGATTTCCTAGTATGAGAGGGAAGGGGCATTTCATGACATCAGTTGTTTAACCACAGGCCAAGCAACCATTTCAGATAGAAGCAGATAGACAAAAGCTCCAGTAGGAAATGTTATTAAAAAGTACTTACACTTAAAAGTAAAGGTGCTATTGGTAGGCAGGGGACACATAGACATTTAAAGAAAACTAAGTAGATAAAATAAACCAACCATTATCAATTTCAGGAAAAACAAAACTTGAACAGGAAAGGAACTGTAATCAGAGTGCACAATTTGGTTTAGCAAAGAATAGGATTTGTAATTCTGTAATAATAAAAATCTGAATATGAATATAATCAGAATTAGGATATAATTATATTATGAGAATAAGGATAGGAAGCAAAGAGTTTTAAAAAGTTATCATTCCATAATGAGAAGCCAGTGGTTAATGTCTAAAATTGATGAATCAAGTATACCCATATTAATTAGAAATATAAATATAGGAGACAGGTTTCTAGTTTGAACACAACTGAATAATAAGGGTTAGACTTACTTTATAACTTTAAACAATTATAAAACTAAAAATATGTGAAGCAACTCTTTTAGGCATCAAAAAATAGCACAAGAATGTGGTCCTTGAGAGAAGAAAAATATACAAAATAAGTTCCACACTTATCCCAGTTTTCTGCCGGGAATACCTTCCAAACCAAGGGAAGGAGAAGTAGAGCCAAATGGCAACAGTCTTTCTATGAAAAAAAAAACAGACTGGAATACAGGGCTGCTGAGCAACTAGAATTTACATGGAAGGGTAACAGAAGTAACTGTGAGCCGGAAAGTTCCATAAATCTGCAAAAGAGTTTTCTTGAGTCTTCAGCTAAATATTAAGTCATACGTGTACAGAATGAGATTCTGCAAGATATAGCAGACAACAGTTCTGGAGCCAGGGTGGGAAAGAGCATGTGAGCTCAACAGATTGATTCTGGAAATTGGATAGTGTTGGGAGAATTGGAGTTCTAACCTGCAAGATTAGAGAGCTATTCCAAATATCACTGGATATCTCAAGCATTCAGTTGAGACTCCAGAAATATCACACTTGAAAAAATGGCTACTCTAGCCTAAGAGTAAAGGCTTGCCTGGGCATACCCTACCAAAAGCTTAAACTAAGCCTTAATATGATTCAACTGATCCACCAGGAAAGTAAAGCATTCCAGAAAAAAATCCAATGCATTTTAAAACAAAGCAAATTTAAAGTATCATAAAAGGGGTACATAGTGTCGAGTAAACCAACAAAAATTATTAAATATGTGAAAAAGCAGAAAAGTGTGACATATAACCTGGAAAAAAAAGTTTGTAGAAACAAACTTAGAGATGATACAAAAGTTGGAATTGGCAGGCAATTACTTTAACCCTTTTCTCGTTTAGAAAAAAAAAAAAGTGCAGCTAGCTACCAGCATTAATTTAATATCACGCATAGGAATGCTACATTTTCTAGGACTGACATTTTCAGAGGTTGAAAATCTATATTTTGTAAATGGAAATACCACTACTAAAAAAAGAATGTTATAAGTAGAATGATGTCATTTGTTTCCAAAGACTATCGTTATACAAGAGCAATGCAAAAATAATAATAAAGCAAGATATTTTGTGGCATACTTTGGGGCTAAGGTTAGGACTGTAATCCATGAGCTATCTCGGAATAAACACTGCAGCTTCAAGCATCACCAGCAAATACTCTTAGGATAAATGGGAAATGAGTTAAAACAATTGTTATAAATATGTTTAAACATTATAAGTAGAAAGCTGGACACAATGAGTGAATAGATTGGGGAGAATCACAGCAAAAAATAAAAATGATAAAAAATAAGCAAAATTTCTATAACTAAAAAATTAATATGAATTCTGAAGTGGAAACTTCACTGGAGTTTAATAACATATTAGAAACTAAAAAAAATAAAGCATTAGTGAACTTGAAGATATGTCAATATAAGCTATCAATATAGAACAGAGAGAAAAAAAATGACTAATAATCATTTTAAAAGCTTCAATGACCTGTGGGACAATATTAAATTATCTAACATATAGGTAATTGGAGTCTCAGATGTAGAAGAGCTATCAGGAGAGGAAAAAAAATTTTTTGAATATTGAATGACCAAAAAATTTTTAAATTTGATGAAAAAGTCAACTTACATATCCAAAAATCTTTACGAACCCCAAAAAGCATAAAAAAATAAAAGAAAATCATACCTAGGCACATTAACTTGCTGAAAACTAAAGTTAAAGAGAAAATAAAGCAGCTAAGGGTAGGGAGAAATTATACACGATAAACAAGTGAACAACAACTTATCATAAAAAATAAAATGAGCCACGAGACAACAAAATGGTATAATGTGCTGCAAAACAAAATCTCACAACCCAGAATTTTTATCTAGTGAATACATCCTTTAAAAATATAGATAAAGACATTTTCAGGAAACAGACCTGTTTTCTTCAGGTGAAGGAAAATGATACTTGATAGAAACAGATGTAGACTGAGGAATGAAGTGCTCTAAAAATAAAGCACTTTTATGTGGATAAATATAAAATACTTTTTTTCGTCATTAAATTTCTTTAAAAGACAATCGGGCATTTAGTGTAAAAATAATGACAACGTGTTATGAGTTTATAGCATATGTAGAAGTAAAATATATGCCACTATACATAGTAAATGTATAATAAATAGCAAAGAATAGAAGGAAGGTAAATGGAAGTTTACTGCAATTGTAAGATTCTTTCATTATACATAAAGTGGTACAATATTAATTCAAGGTAGACATAAATTAATGTTGCATAATGGCCACTAAAAAATAACACAAAGATTTATAGCTAAAAATCCAGTGGAGGAGATAAAATGGAAAATTTTACATAAAAATATACTTTATTATTCCAGAAGTCAGAAAAAAAAGATTAAAATAACAAAGACTAAATGAGATACCTAAAACAAAACATAAATGTTGGCCTTAAATCCAATCAAATCAATCATTACATTAAATGTAAATAGACCAAACACACCAATTAAAAGGATAGAAAAAGCAAGACTAAATGTATGCTTTTTACAGATATATATATATATATATATATATATATATATATATATATATATATATATATATATATATAACATAAGAATATGATAAAATTACCAGAAGAGTAGAAAGTGGTTGCCTCTGAAGAAAAAGAAAGGAAAAGAGAAACTATTGGTTCTCAATATAAATTTTTTAAACTTTGTTTGTGTTCTTGAACCATTTGCTTATAATGACTTAAAAAATAGTTTTAGAGACGAAAGGAATTGTTCTGGGAACACTTATAAGTTGGATCTTATCCTTTATGATTTTTGAGACATTTAAAAACTGCAAGAAAGTACAAAAACAGAGGAATAAAACCATTTTGCCCAGAAAGGCAGATAGATCATGATTATGTTACTTCTCACAATTTCTAGGTAGAGAGGTTGAGATACAGGCTAACATAATGACCTCACCAGAAGCACATAAATCCCAAAACAGAAACCAAAAATGTTTCTTCTCCAGTTCCTCATGCCAGCTGGAATCCAGTGGGGTTCAGGCTGTAATCACAGGTGTTCTTAATTAAGCCCCCAGCTATTCTAGTGATGACAACGTCTTACAGACAGTAGGGTAACAAACAGTTTTTGAGTATTTATCATATATAAGGCCCTGGGCGAGGCACAGAATACAATACATCCCTTTGCCAGTGATTGAATGATATAGTAGATTATTATAGTAATGACCCCCAAATAATCATGCATCCCTGTATCCATATCCTTGTATGTGTCCGTATCCTTGTAGCTCCTTGTATATTGACTCTATGCTTGGACATCTGGTTTGCTCTGGCCAGTGGAACACTGGCAACATAATACAAGCATTGGCTTGCAAGGGGCTTGTACACTGAGATTTGCACCCTCTGTTTTACTGCTTTGGGAACACACAGAACATGAAGAAACCCAGGATAGTTTGCTGGGGGTACATGACTCGGCCCATGACTGACACTAACCATGTGACACATGAGTGAGTTTTCTTAGATAATCTGGCTCCAGCAAAGCTGGTGAATCAGCCTAGGTGAGACCAGCAGAAGGACTGCCACCATTTTTGACCTAGCAAAAATTGTTGATGTATAGAATCGTTAGTAAATAAAATTATGGCTGTTTTATGCCAATAAATTTGGCTGGTTGGTTATGCCACTAGAGTTAACTGATACAAGATGATCTGGCTGTCACAGAAACCTAATAACTTTCCTCGGAGTTCCATTTTTTCTCTTAGGATATTCTTTGTATGACCTGTGACTTCCCCAGCAATTGTGTAGCAGCTTTAACCTTCCTAACTTGAATCCAAGTTTTCTTCCTTCAACATTTAACATGATCTGAATAGTAGGATTCAGTCTCTGACTTTTAAATCTCTTTTCAATTTTTATTTAATTTTTGAATGGGTAATGTATGAATATGTTAAAAAATCTCAGAGAAGAAGAATCACTAAGAGATATAATCAGAGAAGAAGAATCATTAAGAGATATACACATACAGATACACACAATAAGGAATTTATGTGCAATTGTAGGAGCTAATTATGTAGCCTCTGTAGGGCTATTGTCTTCATATCTGTTGTTATAGCTTGAAGTCCACAAGAAGATAGATGTAAAGCAGAGGAGAGCAAGGACAAGCAGGAACTCATAAGTATGTGCTAGAACCCATGAGGATGGACTGAAACACATGTCTCTGATGTTGTTGTCCCTCAGGAAAAACCGTGCCTTCATCATGCAGCTAAACACAGGATACAGAGTTGGCCCAGAAGTCAGAAAGCTGAAAAAGGAACCAAGGGAAGGTAAGCCATTGTAGGCTTGGCTGCTGTCCCATGCCAACAAGAACAGCTAAAGATAAGCAACAACATATTGAACTGCAAAATAGTTTCTGCTTCACATCCACCCTCCAAAGCTCACATAGTAATCTCTTCAGAGGCATACTCTAACTGGAACATACAGAAAAGGAATTCTGAGAAATAAAGTTCAGCCTAGCCAAGGTGACACACAACAAAGCTGCCACCCATACAAAAAAGTTCCCACTGGAAAATGTCTTCCTATACCCCTACTCTCTCAGTTTTCATCCCTTAAAAAAATAGTTATCAGTACCAATTTCTTGTGTTTTCTGTCTGAAATATTCTATGCACATGTAAGTATATACAAATATCTAGTACGTGGTGTATTTTACACAAAAGATCACATACTACACCCATTGATCAACATTTTGCTTTTTGTGTAACTAAATAATATATCTTGAAAAATTTTCCCTATCCATATAGGAGAATTTGCCTTTTTTTCTTTATCAATTGCATATTTTACTATGTGTCTGTGCCATGATCTCTTTAACTAGACCCTTATCAATAGACGTCTAGATTTTTTTTGAAGTTTTGCTAAATAATTCGACAAAGAATAGCCTGCACATTCATAAATGTCCTTATAATAAATGCTCTTTTTCAATATGATGTGGTACCAAAAAGGCCAGAATGAGAAACTGATGATGCTAGTCAGGGCACATGGGCTGCAGTTGCAGTGAAGTTCCTTTTAGATATTCAATCTACTTTAATGTCTATCATTTGTAAATTCATTTTGCACCTTCTACATTCGTGCCTTTTTCTCTCTGTGTCTTTGGTCATGGGCTGAATCTGAGACTATTTGCTGTGTGAGGGCCTTGTGAATTTAACCCTCAATTTCATCTTTATGGGATCACCCTCTAAAGGCTCATCAGTAAAAATGTTCTTAATGATATAGGTGTAATCATCTAAAATAAAGTAATATAGAAATCTATTAACAGATAAAACAAGTGGTTGACAAAACTAAAAAATCATTCATTGTTCTGCCATTTTATGTTACATTTTCCAATGTAGCTATAAGATTGAAGAAAGTTGTTTGAGCAAAGAAATGTGAGATCCACAAAGAAAGACCAATTGGCCAGTTTTTTTTTCATAAGAACATCTTCATTGATTTTTTTTCATTATTGAGTATTGGCTTAAAGGCCCTTTCACCCTTCATCCCCAAGAATTTTATAAATATCATATTCGCTTCATTCATACTTTTGAGATCTGGCCTTCTCTGGAGAGGAAATAGTTTTCTTTTAAGTCATTGTTTTAAAATATAAGCACAGAATGTCTTGACTCATAGTACAGTGGCAGGGAGGATGAGACACATACGCAGAAGAAGAAACACAGAGTTACTGGTAACAGTACACCCACCCCAAAGCAGTTTGTTGTTTTGTCCTAAGAAAATCTCTCACAAGGCAGTGAGAGATCTGAGGGGATTACCTCGCTGTCCTGGAGTGTCCACCTGACCTCCTTCTGTCTCCAATAGGTTCTAGAGGGCATTTACCGAACAATATGTCAGAAGGTCCAGATCCCAGAAAGTGAAAATTTTGAGCCAAAAAAGGAAAGAAGTCTCACGAAATAAAGTCCCTTTTGGCCAGAACAAAGTATAGAAGCATGAAAACAGGGAGAACTGGATTGGAACGGCATTGTAGAGACTCTGAAATGTCAGATTTGTAAGACGACCATAAAATTACCCCACACACCATAAGAGTGGCTCGATAGGAAAGTGCCTGATTGGGGACCTCGGGGAGAAACTAATATTAATAACCATTTTATAAATGGATACATTCAAATCTGGATGAGAAATATTAGAATAAGTACTTGAGTGTGGCTGATTTCCAGTTCTATGCTTAAGCAATCTAGTGAACTGGGCTACTTACAGAACTCAAAAGATTTACAAACACATTAGGAAGGTTCAGCAGAGCCAAAAGCCAGCAGTGCTCCCCAGTCCCAGGCTCGAGCTCCTTCATGGAAAGGCTGCAGCAAAACTGAACCATTGGCCCCTGGCCACATAATGAATCAACTATAGTGAGATTGCTTCATGAGCAGAGTCCAAACAAGCTCCCAATGGGGCCTACAGACCAGCTCCTAATTAATAGGCTTTTGGCCTACAAGAGTAAAAAATATTTGCAAAAAGGAGACAGTGATCACAGTGGGGGAGGGGGCTAACGAAGAAAGCAGAAAGGAAAATTAGGATGGAAAGATGGGTCCAGGTCTAAAGTTAGCTGACTGAATAATAATTTATACCTTTATTTATTTGTTCAAGTCAGAGGTGAACAACTACATAAATTTGATTCCTAGTTTTGAAATGCAGTCTACACAACAGAATATAAGGAACAACAGTGTTAAACACATTTAAAAAGCCAAAGTGTTACCCAAAAAGAAGGCAACACTGTTATCTCATTTGGTGCTCACCACAACTCCATGAGGAGGATGTGTCAGATGGTACCATTCTCCATCTCCAAAAATGAAAGCTCAAGGAGCGAGGATGCCCATCCAAAGCTATACAACTCTAAGGAGCTAAGCCAAGGGCAGGACCCAGCTCTCCAAAGGGTGTAGTTTGGACATGAATATATAGCTGAATCTGTCAGTTAATATTTTGTGAGTGCCAGCTTGCTGCACTACGAGTGGAGGGGCCACCAGACAGATTGAGAAGCAAGGTGTCATGCCTGGACAAGATGGCTTCTGAACTCCTGAAACACTAAGATTTCTAATGCATATGATTTGTCAGAGTCTTATTATTTTTATAGAATACAGGACCACAGACCGTAGAGGGCTTGGGGTTGGTGTCTAAAGTGCTGGTGGATTAGAAGAGAGGATGCCAAGAGCACAGAAAACAAGAGACCAGTTCAGAATAATCAGGAACCAGACTTTGAGAAGTTCGGAATCTTCCATTTGTTTTTACATTTGGTGTGTTTTCCTGTTGCCCACCTTTTAGCTTAAGTTTTAGCACCCTCCAGCCCAATAATTCCCTTGTATACCAGAGAAATTTGTAATAAGAAATGTTTGTCTTCAGACAGCAGTACAGACTTTGTCAACAATTGGTAGGTGTTCTTAAATGTGTAAGCTGCCTTTTTTGGAACCTATGAAATCTCTTGTAACAGAAACAGTGTTACAAATGGAAATTAGGTCCCTGTACTATCTCATAAAGCCTATTTAATAAAGTTCTTAAATTTCGTGTGTACATTTGCAATGAAAAATATATAATATTAGAAATGACTTTTTGGCATTGATGGGTTACACTTGAAGTAAAATTACAAAGGGGCTACCCTGGGAAATTAACTTGTAAAAGTGTTTTTAAGGCAAAAGGTGTTTTGAATTCCATCTGAGAACTTGAAACTTGGGAGAAAGTTACACAACACACACACCATGTACTACAGCAGAACATGCCCGGTCAGAGAGAACAATTCTTGTTCTGGGGGACCCAAGAGGGATAATAAAGTTGGTGGTTCTCACATATAGAATGTTTCCACATTAGAGATTTTTAATTTGGAAAAAAAAATCTGTTAAATTTTTTAAAGGGTAAAGGAAAATTTAAGTCAAATTCATAACTTCCCTACATTCCGTCCTCAATTTTATATTACTACCATGCTGGCCAGGCTGACCCCTCCATTTAGGAAGAATGCTGGGAACTGAGAGCTGGGTTCTGCTCTCACTTCAGAGAGCTGGGTTTTGCCCCTGGCTCAGCTCCTTAGAGCTGTGTGACTTTAGACCAGCAACCTCACTTCCCTGAGCCTTCATTTTTTGGAGATGGAGGACAGTCCATCTGATCCATTCTTCTCGTGGAGTTGTGGTGAGCACCAAATGAAATAATAATACTGCTTTCTTTTCGTATAATACTTGGGCTTCTTAAGTGTGCTCACACATTTTACTCTCTTGCCAACTATGGAGGAAAATTCTTAACTTCCTCCATAAGGCCAAAACAGAAGAAAATATGAAAGAGTCCATAGGCACTTGGCACCTCACACAGCCCACCACCTGCTCCTACCCTGTCTTGCCCTTGTACCAGCTGGTACCAGGAAAAACACTATTTTTTTATTTCTTTACTCCTAGTGAAAGTTTATAAAGGAGCCCAAAGTTTTGTTTTAGAGAGAATTAAGCAGGATATTATCCTCATTTAAACACTTTTACAGGTAAGTTTCCCTACATCTCCAGTGATATCATAGTCTAAATCAATTATACATATTCAGGCACTGTAGGTCTTTCATGGGTCCCTGTCAAATCTAAGAGCCCCTCTCCTTTTACCCAGTGAAAATATGCAGAGCTTCCCTAATGCTCATGCTGGCTTTATTTCTTGCCTGACTTTCTCTGTGATCACTTTCAACTCACACCTCAGTGGAGACACACCAGCCACACAAAGGAGCCATGACTCAAACAGTGGTCAGTGAGACCAAACTCAACAGTGTAGCCACTTAGTTAATCATAAATTATCTTTATTCTCTCCTACTCTTTAAAACTGGAGTTCACCCTTTCCAAAGCAAGTCTACATCCTCCCTTTGAGTAATGGGTTTGAAAACCCCAATTCAAACACAAGCCTGCCCCGGGCACAGACTTATCAGGGCTGCTTGGAATGGAAGATGGAGGGCACAGAGGAGAACAATGGCACCCTGACTAGAGGGGAAGGCGTTATCGGCCTGCCATCGGAACAGGGCCGGCACTTGTTTTCCTTTCTGTTGAGCATGCAAGCTAGTTCCAGTGTACAGTACCAGGCAGTGTAAAAGGCTGCTGCAGGCCCCTCTGTTTGTGAGAGCTGTTGACACAAGGTGGAGTCCAGGTGATGTAGGCTGATTTCCGCCCTACTTTTCTGATAGCCATAAAATGAGAGCAACTCTAAGGCAGGGCCCTTTGCCCAGAACGGGGGGGGGGGGGGGGTCCATCTTTTTGGAGATGGAGGCTTTGTACATCCTGGGAAGACCTGTGCTTTCCCCTTCAGTTGTATGATGTGCAAGCTCACTGGAGAGAGTACATTGTGAAGAAAAGGTGTTTTAGTGAAGATTACGTATAACTGGTACCAAAGAGAAAAAGAGGTTAAGAACTTAAGAACTGCTACAGAACTTAAGGCCATGGCCCTTTAGCCAAATCTTCATCTCATCATGAGGCTGCCAGACAAACTAAGTAAGGGCCTGACCCCCAACCCTAGACTTTAGCTTTAAGGCCAGAATATGCCTTGAAATATCCCCCATTCCCTCCAGTAATTTGCATAGCCTATGGATTTGTGAGGGATCCATCTCACTGGAAGCTGCTTGGATATTTCTGCCTATCATTCCTCTGAGAGTAATAAATATTCCAATTCAATTAAAGAACACTGAGACCCCACCCCACATGATTCAGGGCCTTTGGCAAATATTTTAGCAACTAACCTTATTCTCAGCCTAAACTTTTTTTTCCTACCTCAATTTCC
Source organism: Macroglossus sobrinus (assembly GCA_004027375.1). NCBI lineage: Eukaryota > Metazoa > Chordata > Mammalia > Chiroptera > Pteropodidae > Macroglossus > Macroglossus sobrinus. The sequence goes on along the minus strand of PVKZ01002144.1, from coordinate 36,480 downwards.
CATTTTTTGTTCAGATGCATATTTGTAAACTACTTGAAATTATTGGAAATGAGTGAACCATAAAACAAAAATAAAATTCTTCTAAAAAGAAGCTTTATGTGTTTTTCCAGGATGAGATTTCAGACAATTCTAGGAGAAGTTTCTTCAACTTGTTTGAAGACTATGATGGAGGAGTTTGGACTTGAAGCCAGGTTTTAGAGACTTTGGGAAATTGGGAAGGGTGTGCATCCTCTTTAGGTACAAGTCATGAACCAAGTCTCTTCTGAGCTAGTCAGCTTTGTTCTCAGGCTGAAATCCCATCTCCTTCAGACTTGTAAAGTGGTACAAAGACTGAACCTCTCAGAGCCTTGCTCATGCCCTCTCTGAATATGTAGGTCACATCCACAGAGAACCATGAGAATTTGTGAGTTCACACATGTGGCTACACCTGACCTAGCACACAGTGAGCCAACAAATGTTCGTCTGCTTCTTTCTTCTGTCTTCAAGCTACTCTGTTCTTCATCCTGCAGCAATGTATTTTCAGGCCAGAAAACAAACAGCACAGATATTGTCACTAAATAGAAAGAACATTTTGTTCTTTTTTTTAATCATGGGAGCTAATATAGTGGTTAAGAGAACAATTTATGGAACCAGTTGGTCCAGATTCAAATTCCAGCTCCATTTATCAGCTCTGGGCCTTGGGCCAATTACTAATCTCTCTAGGCCTCAGTTTCTTTATCCATAAACTGGAGGTAATGCTATAAATATCATACATGTTTGAAGAATCAAATGAAATAATCCAAGTGAAGTACCTTACTTAATGCTTGGCATATAATAAGCACCCAAATAGCGTTAGCTATGGTTGGTATTTATTACATTAGAATTATTGTTGTGGTTATTGATTATTTTTTGTTGTTATTATTACAAACATCACCATTATCCAGATAGGTTTTGACAAGAAATTTATTCAACTACTTGAATCTCAAACTTACTGTCTTAATATTTATTAATAGTAGTATTATTAATAATGAATTTCCTTTCTCTACCTCTTGCAGGTCATCAGCTGTGACAAAAGTATGTAATTTAATTAGGATCAGGCTTGTGCTAGATACTTTGCATGCATTATCTTATCAAATTCTCATAACAACCTATGAACTCAAGCACTTTCATTTTCCAATTTCACAGTTGAGAAAAAAGGTTTAACGAGAGGTCATTTAACTGGATCACACTGTAGGTGGCAAGTATCAGAAGTCCTAAAACTACTTGGGCTTCAGAACCAAAAGGGTTAGATCAATGACAATCCCTACAATTTTCTTCCAGCTTCAACATTTGTTATTCTAAAATGACCATAATTTTGCTTTATTACTATCTGCTATAGTTGTGAATATATTATACCAGATCAAGTCTAATGTATCAAGGTATTGTGATTTTTATCAAAGTTGTTGCTCTTGCAAATTCTATGTAAATAGACTCATTTCAGTCTATGAGACTCATTTTTCCCTTTGCTCCAGGGCCTTTAAAGAACTCTTCCTTCATCTCAGATACCCTACCTCTTCTCATGCCCTTCTTACCTTTCCAACCTTTCCCTTCTTCCAACAGTCCACAAGTTCCCCTCCTCTCTCTGCCATACCCACTCCCAGACCCACCTCGAATTCCATCTGCCACCCAGTCCTAATGGCTATTTCTCTGAACATTAGCAATACCCAAGTTCAACCAGCAATACCTCTCTGAGTCCAAAGTCACTTCAAAAAGGCTGAAAATAACTATACAAATGCAAGCTGCTCCTCTTATCTTCTTCACATGGATACATACACTGATTATAGTAGCTTCCCCTTATCTGAAGGAGATACATTCCAAGACACTCAGCGGGTGCCTGAAACCATGGATAGTACCAAACCCTATATATACTATGTTTTTTTCCTATTTATACACAGCTATGAAAAGGTTTAATTTATAAATTAGGAACAGTAAGAAATTAACAATAATAACTAATAATAAAATAGAACAATTATAGCAGTATACTGTAACAAAAGCTATATGAATGTGGGCTCTCTCTCAAAAAGTCTTATTGGACTTTACATACAGGACAGATACTCTGGACAAAGGAATGATTCACATCCCAGGTGGGAAAGAGTGAGACAGTGTGATATTTCCTCACACAACTCAAAACGATACCCTATTTAAAACTTATTAATTATTTCTGGAATCTTCTATTTAATATTTTCAGACCACTATTGACCTCAGGGAACTGAAACCAAAGAAAACGAAACTACAGATAAAGGGGGAACTATTGGATTTCTTCCTTAAGAACACAGATTCTAAACTCCTAAAAGGCATGAAAATTATCCGGGAATCTTGTTAAACACAAATTTTGTTACATACAGATTCTGATTCCTGGCTCTGAGGTGGGACCTGAGATTCTTCATTTCTACAAGCTCCCTGGGGACACTGATGGTCTCTACTGGTCCCTACTGGACATACCTATCTTAATTATGCCTCTCAACTTTCTTTCAAGGAAAGCATATTGTTCACATCTTATAGATGAGAAGTGGGCTGAGAGTTTAAGAGACAGACCCAAGGTCCCAGAGCAAGCAAGTAACAGAGGAGGGATCTGAAACTAGCCAGATCTTTTTCACTATATACAAAAAATGTGTGTGTGTGTGTGTGTGTGTGTGTGTGTGTGTGTGTACATGCATATATTAAATCTGTAGGTGTGAGTAAGAGTGTATGAGGACCTGTTACATGGGAGGCCTGTTTCTTTCATTACAAGCAGGCCCCATGGAGGCCTTTCCAGAGGTTTTTCCTTGGAACCCCACACTTTACTTATGTTACTGATTAAAGTTATTGACTCTAACACCTTTCTTTCTCTAGCAACCCAACCCATGGGGAAGCTCACGAAAACGGGCATTTTATAATTAATCTGAATCATGACAGTAAGAGTGTGTAATAACAGGAATCATTAATGGTGAGCTGCTGCCATCTCACAAAGCAGGAACAGGGTATTAAGTAAGCAAGAAAGGGGATGCAGCCTTTGCCTACCCAAGGGGGAAAATCCTCTGCAGCAGCCACAAGCTAATTCTGTGCCAGAACCCTATCAACTAGTAGGATTATGTGTGTAGGGTAGAACAGAAGAACAGGAAGATACAAATTAAACAGAAAATCCTGAAAATAAAGCAGCAAATACTCAAAAGATTATCAGCGGCAGCACTCCTGTGAGTGGAGACTAGATACCACAACAGTCCACAGGAGCAGCTCCTGAGAGCTGAAGTGGATGGGAAGGTGTGGTGGGCAGGCAGGGTCTGGCTGGACTTGAAGGAAAAATAGGATCTGGGGCAAATGGCATGCCAGCCAAAGGCCCAGGGAACCGAGGAATGAACCCAGGGCATTCTTAGGCAGGAAAGGAGAGGAAAGAAGGATCTTTGCCAGGAGACAGAACAGAGCAATCTGGGGGCATTGCCTGTCAGGTGGAAGGTTTATTACCTTGGGGTCTTTGCAAGACAGGCGAAAGAGTATGGTTATCACACAGTAAACAAGTGACTTTGGAGAGTTGTAAGGCAAGGTAATAAATGGTAGACAGGCCATCTACAGTCAGAAAAAGTGTTTTGAAAGCCTGGCTTCACCATGTAATAGGTAAAAAATATGGGAAGAATCATACCTGTTTGAGCCTTAAAACTGTCATCTATAACTTGGGCATAATAATTATTTCTCAGACCCTAGTTTAAAATAATAATAAATAAAAGAACTAGGTACAGGGGATGCTAATGGCTTTGGCACGCAGGTCATTTCCAATTTGGCAACTCACATCCTGGTCCCAGAGCTGATCAAGGGGACACCAAGTCAGCTGCCCCATGGCCAGTATATCCCCAAAGTGTGGAGATGGGGAAAGGGGGTAGAATGGTCTAGGGCTTTATAGGAAATGGCAAGCCCTCCAGTGACAAGCTTTTCACAGGGCCTTTCTGGAGCCCTGCCTGACACTGGAGTGAAACAAACGAAGTCCAAACAGTCCTAAAGAGGCAGAGGCACAAAACTATCTCCCCAGGCACCTGCCACCACTCCCTGCTCAAGGCCTTCTAAAGGGGGCCACAGAGGAACGAAGACAGGCAGAACAACTGGCCACTACAAGCAGGACACTTTTCTTAGTGGGTTATGAGGCAGGGGTCCAAGTGAAGGATACTCAGTTTGTCTTTTCGCTGATAGATTAGATGATCAAATAGCACAAGACCTCTCAGAACAATGGGCCTAAGAAAGGGCCAGGTCAGGAAGGACAAGAGTCCAGGGTTTCTTCTCCTAAAGCACAAGGACCAAAGGCCACCTGGGTGAAAGGTCTGTGGCAGGGCTGGGAGTGACCTGCAGCAGCTCCTTCCAGGGGTATTTCAAAGACTGCTCCTGGTCTCCAGGCTCATACAACTGTATGCCTTCAATAATTCATTATTTAATAAGAACTCGGATTCTATTTAGAAAACAAACATTTTCTGCATAATCATTTTTGCATAAGGACACTGCTTATCATCACAACAATACTGTCACTTAGGTATTTTTAATCCCTATTTTACAAAAGACAGTAAGGCTCAGAGAATTCACTCCTAGTTCCAGGATTTAACTCCCATTCTCCCTCATGCCCAACCCACCATTTTTTCCAAAATACCACAATCAAAGTCCTTGCTTCCCTTTTTTCATAGCCATAAGCAAAGTTTGGGAACTTGTTCTAACATGTTCCTTCCAACTGTGTTTGCTCATCAAGACACATCTACCATTACTTTAGACTGTATGCTGTGCTGGTCCCATTGAGGAATGGTACTTCCATTAGTGCTACTTCCAACACAAATGGCTTTCATTTACTGTACGTTCAGCATATGAGTTTATATATAAAGTTGATCTTTGAACAATGTGAGGGTTGGGGGTGCTAACCCCCGTGCAATTGAAAATTCACATATAAATTTTGACTCCCCAAAAACTTAACTAGTAATAGCCTAGTGTTGACTGGAAGCCTTACCAATAACAGTCGATTAACACATATTTTGTATGTTAAAAGTATTACCTACTATATTCTTATAAAAAAGTAAACTAGAGAAAGAAAATATTATTAAGAAAATCATAAGGAAGAGAAAATACATCTACAGTACTGTACATAGTTATTGGAAAAATCTGCTTGTAAGTGGAGCCACACATTTCAAACTCATTTTGTTCAAGGGTCAACTGTTTATGATCTAACTTAATTCTATAATTATATGTATTTTATATATTAGGATACTGAAAAATGGAAAGATAAGCCCACTTGCCCAAGGTCATTCAGGTAATAAGTGGTGAAACTGAGATTTGAACTCATGAACTTTGAATCCAGGGCATGCACTTTTAAGCACAGAACTTACACATAACACTCCTACTGGTCCTCCCTACTTCCTGTCTTGATCATTTTGGAAATGCTCAGAAATGACAGGAGAATTACATTTTGGAAATGATCAGCGGGGGAAAAAAAAACATGTGATAAATAAACTTATCCCAGGATCTTTCTGTGGAAAATGGCATCACCATCTACCAAGTTGCTGCAGCAGGATACCTAAGTCAACTTGATTCAGTGTCTTTTCACATACTGATAATTATGAGACAGGCAGAGTCTTATTTAAACTAGCCTGTGATTATGCTATGCAACCAAATTCGAATCCAGTAAAATGGTGATTATTCTTCCTGAGGCTTTAGACATTAGTCTCTATTTGGTCGTTAGCCATGAAACACTTTATACACGTCATGCTAAATCTAATTCTTTGCCCACAAGCTCTGTCCCTCCTCTGAATGAATGAGTTATGCAGCCTAAAATAAATAGAAACTTTTATGACTAGCCACATTGTTTTTACTTCTAAACAAACCTACAGGAAAGAACGCCCATTACCAACATATTTTCAATTGTAAATTGCCATCATTAAAACCAACACAGTTTAAAACTTTCAAGTGCTTGGAGTTTAGAATTTTGGAGTTGGGATGGGGATTGGAGGAGGTAGTGGCATCCTTAAAAAGAATAGAAAAAGAATAGAAAAATTTCTTAACTTTTAAGGCTTAGAGAGAATAGCAGAATGCAAAAAGTATATATATTATTCCAAATTTTATTGATTTGACATTTTCATGGGAGAAAAAGAAAACCCTGGCTCACCTATTACTGGCTTAGAGCCCCACCTTTGCCAGTGGGAAGTATACTCCCAGTGTCCATGTGATCTCCGTGGCATGCCTTGAGGCTAACAGTGTCCACCCAAAGGCAGCTCTCAGTATCACACCTCCCTTATATCCTGAGGTTCACCCTCCACATCCTCTACAACTTCATAGATTGAGAAAAAGACGCTGTTTGACTCTCTAGTTAGTACCCTCCCGCCATCCTTGCTGTGTTTACTTTCATCCATATTGTAAATATTCCCTTGACTTAGCAGAGATCTCTCCATTTAAATTGTTCAGAGCCAGGCAGCCTTCCGGTGTCAAAGACCCTAAGTGCTAGAAGAGGCTACAAGCTTCCACTGAAACAAGTGTGGTCATGGTCTGATTCTGAAAAGCTCTTTGGCTCATAGCTTAAGAAACCCTCAGAGCCTAGGAGAATGGAATTGCCAAATGGAATGAAAACAGCTACTGTTCTGTGCTGTGTGACACCACTGTTTGCTCTGTGGTTCACCATACCCATGAAATGATACCCACCACTCAGAGCAGCAAAAGTAGCCAACCTTAGAGTCTGCACGAAATTGAGTTGTTCAAGAAGTATATAAAGCTCTTTTATTCTCTGAAAGAAATGTTTTAAAGTAGTAATCGAAATACTCTTCAAATTTTTTAAACTTTACAAAGCTATTTTCATGTTCCAGAGATGTTCATGTTAACAATGGAAGAGCACTGCACCCTGTAAGTTGTTGCTCCACTAATTCTGTTGCAAATACTTGACCAGAACTTTATTTTAAGAAAATATAAGGGCATTTTCCCAAAAAAAACAACAGCCATCTTAAAATGAAGATAACAAGCACTCCATCCACAAATAATCAGAATATCAGTAGGTTTTACAGATATTAACATTTCAATCCTTTCCTTAATGCTGTTTATTTGGCTGAAGGCATATGTGTCACATTTCATTAACATATCAAAAAGAGGGTTGTTTGTTTTTCAAGTAGCACAATGATGAATTCCACATTTCCATTATTTTGTGGGAGGGTTAGGTTGAGTAATGTGTAGTGGAAAGAGGACTGGTCTTGAAAACAGAAGGATCTTACTTCAAATTCAGAATTTACTATTTCACTCTTTGTGGTCTGGGCAAGTTAATTTTATCCCTTTGAGCCACATCTATTTTTCTTCCAATTCACGTTGCAGGTTTGGAGTGGAGATAAAGTAAAATATGTGTTGGAGTCTGCCATGCAATGGAAGCCCCACACTTTTTCTAAGCCTTTCTTGTGGTAAGCATCCCTAATTAGTAGTCACACCTGGTTTTGGAGTCTCCTCATCACCCAGATGCCTCTGACTGGGACTCTGGTTCACCTAAGAATGATCACTCAGAGCATTGCTGGCCAGGCCCAGCATTGCCGAGATTCTTTCTATTATTCCCAAATTCTTCTCATTTTTTTTAACACTCTTTGTCCTTTTCCCAGGTCAAAGGAAAGAGTATGATCTCTACAATAAGAAACAGACTTATTTTTTCCATCAACCTATTGAGTATTTCCTAATTGTCCTTCTGTGTCCTAAGGAATGATGTGAGCACGCAGAAGGAAATTCTCACCCAGTATTCTTACCTTTTCTTGCTGAAATCTGTGTAGGTTATTATAACTATTTTTGTGGGATTTAAAGAAATAAGGTCTGAAAAACGAATATATGTTTGTGCTGTCCTTGTTTTGTTACAGTTAAAAAGAGATCATTGGTTTTAAGTTACATATTTCTCATATCCTATCCACCCTTCAAGTGCTAGCTTTGATATTTTATAGACTATGTGATCCGACCTATTGACCCAGGCCCCGGCGTGCCCACGGTCAAGCCGGAAGGGCCACCCTTCCCGCTGGCTTTGCAATCAGGAAGCTGACAAACACCCAGCCAGACTCCCGTCAAAGTCCCTGCTGGTGACTCTCTCCCTCAGCAAGCCATCTCCCTTCCCCCACTTTCCCAAACATCTTGGGCATCTCAAACAATCGCAATTACACTCAGGTTGTTTAAACAAACAGCAGCACAATTCCCCAGCCCAGAGTCCCAGCTGAGGGATTCCCTTGGGCCCACTCTCACCACCTCCCTCCCCCACCCCAAGCCACTTTCAGGCAAGAACAGTCTAAGCAGAGACAATGGCACTGCATCCACAGTGGGCAGTTTTACGTGTCTAAATGTTTGCAGACACTTGGTAAAGTGTCCCAGGCTAAGTTTCCAAAGGACAATACCTCCACGCTGCGTTTGTTTAAGCAGGCAATCCCAGATAAGAGGCAGGTTGCCTCCCTTCTTCAAAAGTCAAGAATGCAAGACAGAGGCTGGAGGCAATGCTGCAGAAGGTTGGGGCAAATTCCACTAGGCCAGGATTACCTGAGTCCCTCTCTCCACTCCCACCCTCCCTTCAAAGACTAGACTTACCCTACAAAGACTGTGAAATTAGGAAGTTGGTGGGGTTTTTAAGGTACTTCCCAAATAAGACAACTGGGACAGGAAAAGGTACAGTTTTCAATTCTACAGCTGGACTGGACCTAGGAGATTCACAGGCCCCTGCAGAAGGACTAACTGTAACTTCCTTACTGGGCAACCCACATCCTGCAGAATCCATCAGTGCCCAACACCTTACATTTCCTGTTGGCATGTTGAAAAGAAGAAGAACCAATTATTTCTACCTTCAGATCTCTCCAGGCCACTTCTGGAAAGGCTGCCACCAAACCTGTCAGAATCAACTGACAGTTTGATGAGTACCATCTACAATCTATTGATCACCCTACAAATATTTATAGATTATATACTTAGACTGAATCCATAATAGTACAGGAATTGGGAACCAAGGTGAAGTCTAGACGCTCAGGTCTCACATATAGAAAGTGATAAGTATCAAAATCAAAGAAAAGATGACTTCTGGCTGAATGGAGGTGAGCTGATTTGGAGAAAGCTTCTCAGGGGCGAAGCTGTTTGAGTCAGTCCTTGATCAGCAGCCATCAGTGGAGATGGGAATCAGCTCTGCTAGTCTAGCTAGGGACAGGTACTTTCCTATAAATTTCTAGTTCTTGCTACTTCTCCTTGATTCTTCATCCATTAAAACAAAAGTTCTTAGATTTTGTGAGTCACAGACTTAGAGAATCTTTCTCTTGACTTTCTTCAGAAAAAAAAAATGTACATATACCAAAATATGGCACACAATTTCAGATGATTCCCAGGATTATTCAGGGACCTCAGTTAAAAATCCTTAGTATTGAATGGTGCTGTTGGCATACACATTTTCGATAGTATTGAGAAAAAAACAAAATTTCCATCTATCCATTACATTTCCATTCGTATTTTTTTAATTCAATAATATATGTGGTCTACAAAACCCTAAAGGAGAAAAGAAAGGGCTTCCTTACTTCCCACATGATTTGAAAGGCCCATGACCTAAGGAGCAATACCTTGGAGGAAACCAGAGAGCCACTTGGATACAAGACTGTCATATTTCACCTACAAAAGCCTGTCTGACTTTTTGTACCTCCTTTGGGTTGCAAATTGAAAAGCAGGCTTTCCAAAGGCCCCAAAATTGACAGTCTGGAAGTATCTTTTACAAAAGAATCTAAATTAGACTTCAGCGTTTCTCTTTCATAATATCTGAGAGCTGTGAATCCGAGTAGAGAGATTCTGAGTTAATGGCAATTTATCAATATAAGACAGTCTGTGGCTCTAAGCCTTGCTCAGATCTGCACACCATACATATTGTTTGAATGAAAAAAAATACGAATGATTGAGGAAGTGAATGAGAGGTTTTATAATAGAACAAATGGGACAAATATACATGGGGCTTTGATAAGAACAAAAGTTTAGGTCACTATACTACAGTTAATTCCACAACATTGTAAATAAAATAGATGTTTTAAAAATTAACTTGGCTACTGAAATATATATGTATACCAGGCAAACTCATAGTTAAAATATATTAGACTACGAATCCTGATGACACAGAAAAAATATTTCAATTTAAATTTTAAGATGATTATAAATCCACCTGCAGTTGTAAGATAGTATACAGAGAGATCCTATGTACCCTGTACTCAGTTTTCCTGAGTGGTAACATCTTGCAAAACTATAACACAATATACAACCAGAATATTGACATCACTACAGCAAGGATACAAAACAGATCCATCACCATAAGGAGCACTCCCATTGCCCTTTTGGAGCCATGACCACTTTTCTTCCTCCCCACCATCTCCTTAATGCCTAACAATGACTAATCTGTTTATTTGTATTATTTTGTCATTTCAAGAATGTTCTATAAATGGAATTAAATAGCACATAATTTTCTAGCTTTTGGGCTTTTCTCCCACTCAGCATAATGCCTTTGAGATCTGTCCACATTGTTGCATGCATCAATAGTCTTCTTTTTATTGCTAAGTAGTCTGCCATGGTATAGATAAACTACAGTGTTTTTAACCATTCACCTATTGAAGGACATCTGGGTTGTTTCCAGTTTGGGTCTACTAGGAGCAATGCCACTGTAAACATCTATGCACAGGTTTTTGTGTGAACATAAGTTTTCATTTTTCTGGAATAAATGCCCAGGAACGCAGTTGCTGGGTCACATCATAGTTATATGTTTAGTTCTTTAAGAAAATTGCAAATTGTTTTCCAGAGAGCCTGTACCATATTACATTCCTGCCAGCAATGTATGTCGGTCTTCTATACATCTTTACCAGCAGAAATACTGTTGTCACTACTTTGTTTATTTAGCCATTCTGACAGGTGTCTGTGACATTTCACTGTGGTTTTTATTTGCATTTTCTTAATGACTAATGATATTGGCCATCTTTTTTTTTTTATTGACCATCTTTTCATGTGCTTATTGGCCACTGTATATTTTCTTCAGTGAAATGTCTCTTCTTGTCTTTTGCCCATTATCTAATTGGATTGTTTGATGTTTTTACTGTTGAGTTTGGGGATTCTTTACATATTCTAGATACTAGCCCTTTACTTGAGATGTACTTTGCAAATATTTTGCTTTAGTTTTTAACTTGTTTTTTTATCCTCTTCACATGGTCTTTCATAGAGTAAAAGTTTTTAACTTTAATGAAATACAGTTTATTATTTTTTTATAGATCATGTTTTGGGCATTAAGTCTAGGAACTCTCTGCCTAGCCCTAGATCTTAAAGATTTTCTTCTGTTTTTTTTTTTAAATTACTTAATTTAGAGATCAATTTTGACTTAATTTTTGTATAAGATGTGAGATTTAAAGTAAGGGGGTTTTTTCTGCCAGATGCTCCAACAGCATTTGTTGAAAAAGCTATCTTTCCTCCACTGAGTTGCTTTTTCACTTTTGTCAAAAATTAGTTGGATATATTTGTGTCTGTCTATTTCTGGTTTCTCTACCCTGTTCCATTGATCTATGTACCTATCTCTCTGACAATACAACATAATCTTCATTACTATAGCCAAATAAGTCTTGAAATCAGGTAAACTAGTTCTTCCCACTTTCTTCTTTTTTCAAAATTATTTTACCTATTTTAGTTCCTTTGTCTTTCCACTTAAATTTTAGAATAATTAAATCTTACTGGATTTTTTATATTAATAGTATTAATATTATATTTCAATTTGGAAAGAATTGAAAATGTTGAGTCTTCTGATCCATGAGCATGGCATATCTCTCCATTTATTTAGACACTGTCTGATTTCTTTCATAAGCATTCTCTAGCTATCAGAATACAAGTCTTGTACATGTTTTGTCAGATTTATATCTATTTCTTTTTTTAATGACTTTAAATGGTATTGCATGTCTTTTGTTGTTTTGTTTTAGATATTTGTGATTTTCTATAGAGACAATTATGTTATTTGCTAATAGGAACAGTTTTACTTTTGTCTTTTTAATCTGTGTGCCTTTTATTTCCTTCTCTCGCCTTATTGTAATGGGTAGAAATTCCAGCACTATGTTGAATAAGAGTGGTCGCTACAGACATTCTTACCTAGTTCTTGATTCTAGGGAAAACACATTTAGTCTTTCACTGTCAAGTCTGTCAGCTGTAGGTATTTTATAAATTTTCTATATCAAGTTGACAAAGTTCTCCTTTATTCTTATTTTTTCAGAGTTTTTATCAAGAATGGGTATAGAATTTTGTCAAATGTGTCTTAATACTATTGATTGAAATATCATGTAATTTTTCTTTTTTTAGCCTATTAATATAGCAAATTACATCGGTTGAGTTTTCAAATATTGAACCAGTCTTGTGTCCCTCTAATAAATACCACTTGGTCATGATGTATAATTACTTTCATACTGTGCTAAATTCTATTCATTAACATTTTATTAACAATTTTTGAATTTATATTCATGAGGAATATTGGTCTGCAGATTTCTTTTTTTGGACTGTCTTTATTTGGTTTTGATATCAGTAACACTGGCTTCATAAAATGAAATGAGAAGTATTTCCTCTTCTTTTTTTTTTTTAATGCCTACAGCACCTAGTCTTCCTGGGTGGTCTCCCATCCAAGTACTAACCAGGCCCTACCCTGCTTACCTTCCAAGATCAGACATCAGGCTTGTTCAGGGTGGCATGGCCATAGACCATGGTCTGTGGCTCCACTGGGGTGTGAACCCAGGACCTTCTGCATGTAAAGCAAACATGCTGACTGCTACACTATGGAACCATGTCCTACCTCTTCTATTTTCTGGAAGAAAAAATTATGTAAAATTGGTGATAATTCTTTTTTAAACATTTGATAGAATTCTCCAGTGAAACTATCTGAACCTAAAGATTTTTTTTTGTAGAAATATTAATTTTTAATTCAATTTCCTTAGTAATTATAATACTATTTAAATTATTCCCTATTTGGATGAGTTGTGGTAGTTTGTGTTTTTTAAAGAATTGTTCATTTCATCTAAGTTGTTGCAGATCTAAATGTATAAATGTACAGTTGATTATAGTATTACCTTATTGTCTTTTTGATGTCATCAAGGTATATAGTGATAGACCCTGTTTTATTCCTGATATTGAAAATTTGTTTCTTCTCTCTTCTTTATCTCTCTTAATAGTGTTTTTTCAATTTTGTTGAACTTTTTTAAAGAACCAGCTCTTTGTTTCATTGATTTTCTCTATTGTTTTTGCTTTCAATTTGTTTTCTATTCTTCTCTTTATTATTTCCTTCCTTCTACTTGTTATTGATTTATTTTTTCTTCTTTTTCTGGTTTCTTGAGGTGGGAGCTTAGATTTTAGATTTCAGATTTTCCCTCTTTCTTTACGTAAGTATTTAATGCTATAAATTCCTTCTCAGCACTGCTTTTGATATATCCCACAAATTGTAATATGTTACATTTTTATTTTTATTCAACTCAATATATATTTTTAATTTTTTCCTTGAGATTTCCAAAAAAAAGCTTTCCTCTTTGTGTTTAGTTTCCAAATGTTTGGAGATTCTCCTGTTACCTTTCTGGTATTGATTTCTGGTTTGATTCCATTGTTGTCATAAAAACACTCAGTAGGATTTCAACTCTTTTATTTCTGTTTTTACAGATTTCCCTACATGTTTCCATAAATGCATATTTATGTGTATATTCAATTGCATATTTAATGTATTATATATTTTGTATTTTAATGTATTATATAATACATTGTATATTTACATTATATATATTTGAGTTTACTTAAAAGTGGTTTACCAATATCTCCAAGAGCTTATTTGTGAGTACTTCCAGTTTTGTTTATCTGAAAACACTAGCCCCTTTAGACTTCATTAGATAAGGCTACTTATATTAAAGTCTTTTTCATCAGTGATCTTGAAACAAAAAATATCATTAACTCTAAATGTCCATTGTCTGAAGTCACATCTTTCTGCACCAGATTGTCCTGCAAATGGGAGAGAATTGCAAGGTAGCTAAACAGAGAGATCTTCACTTCGAATATGAGGGTCTTTACTTTGCTAAGTTTCAACTAAGGAGGTCCATAACACATAGCCCTACTTTTACCTTTCTACTAATCTTAAAGAGCCAGGCACAGGGAGAAAAAATGTTTAGAAATATTTTCCAAGAAAATTGGTAAGATCAAACAAAGGGATAGGGACAGGAAACATTCCCCATTTCTTCAATTGGTTTTTCTAATTTTAACTACCACAATTTCATAACAGTATCTATTAAATAACTCTGGGCTCTGCATATCACTTGACTGTATCTGCAACAAAGGGGAGCCAGCCCTGCACACCCTGTAATCTGTATTTCAAAAAGAATTTGTTTGTTAATACCAATAAAAAACACAAGCCTGCCCCCATTCCCTTTATGGGATTACTCAGAGTGGGATGGGTGCTGATTCACTTCCAAAGGCTCTGATGAGCAGGCCAGAAAAGTTTCCTCAATAGAGACCCAACCCTCTGCCCCCAGCCCCTCCTGCTTTTCCCCTCCCAGAATAAACACAAAGCAGAGACTAAGCTCCCAGCGTGATGACCTATAAGTGACCCTTGGACTGACCTAACACTCTGGTCACTCTCACCGACAGATTTGTTTATCTTGGAACCTAGGAGCCTTTGCACCCAAAAGCTTCAGCTCTAGACTCCAAGTCCTCCCAAGTGAGCTGTCAGTCACAGCTTAAGTGTGTGTGGGACAGTTGCATGACAGCCTGAGTTTATTTACCAAAATCTGATTTTTATGCTGGCCAGCAACAAGCAGGGACCATGGGCTGCTGAATTTAGCAATCAAGGACCCAAGTAAATGTCTCCATCAGGCACTAGCTTCACACTACAGAATTATCAGTGGACCCTGATAACACGTCTCTTCTTCAAATTAAATGTCCTAGGTGATCTGAATTTGGCATCTCCAAAGGAAGGGTCTAAGGTCAGGCCATTCTCCTAGAACTTATTTTAATGAAATGTAAGGGGCACAGCCACAAATGAGGCAAAAGAGAAACCTGGCCTTCTGATCCCAGCCCATCACATTGTCGCTTCTCTGACAGGACTACAGACAAATTTATACATGGTAGTGGTATCTTGATATTTACTTAAAGAAAGATATAGATGTTGTCCCTGGTTTGGGCAGTGGATGGCATAATGATCCAGAAATGCAAAAACAAAGATGAGTGTAAAAATTTTACTAAATTATTTTTTAATAGTTTTTATTTTCCCAAATATGATCACTTAAGGAATCCCAACCACCACGTAGAATTCTGTACTACTATTCACATTTCAGTGGTAATACCAACAAGATTCAGCCAATTCAGAGGATTGAATTCATTCTTTCTCAGGCCCATCCCTACAGCTTCTTTAAGGATGCCGTTTTCCAATGGCTAAGGCAAACATGAACTTTTAGATAAATGAGGTCAAACCAAGAAAAATGACAAGGTTGATTACAGAAATGGGCTTCCCCCCACACCTCAACTTAACAGAAGATTTCAAATAGATCTGAATCTTCAAGGAATGCTTTTATTTGGTTGACCAGATGAGAAGAGTGAGAACTGTCCCTTCAGAGGGCCATGTAGAAAGAGAGCTGTCTTCCCCTTTTATCCCATTAAAGTCCTGCTGGTCAGTGACTGAGAAGGCTCCTCTATTATCAGCCTTGGCTTAAATAAACCTTCTGCCTCTGCACCCAGCCACCTCCCTCCAAGCTGCAGACCCCATCCATCACTGTCACCTTTGCAGAGTGGCTGCCATGACAGTTCATGATCATTAACCAGCCCTGGTGTGCTTTGTGTTAAAGTTAAGACACATCAAACGCAGAAACTCTACAGTTCCTTAAAGTTACAAGAGACAGGGATGAGCTACGACCAGTGTCGACCAAACTTGACACACAGGTTTGACAAAAGGTGAAAAATAAGCCTTGGGTAAAGATGCCTCAGTATCCCTTCTCACCCCACCCCCAACTTCACTCTACAGGGTTAGAGACTTAGTGGAAAAGGAGCAGTGTGTGAACTGGGCCACAGAGCTATGACAAAGGGAATGTGAGCAGAGGACCCAGCAACACTGCTCCTTAAACCGCCCTCCCCCAGGCTACCTGGTGAAGTGCTCCCTGCTGAAGCTCCCCCAGAAGAAAGTCCTACTCCCTGAGAGACTGCTCACAGTAAAATAACTCCCTGCTCTCCTTGGCATTCTCACCTTCTGAACTATTTCACAAATCTTTATACTCATGGGCTCAAATCTCAAAAAGAAATGCCGGTTGAACAGTATTTCTTTCCATATCACAAAGGTTTATAATATATAAGTAACAGAGTGCACGAAAGGCATTTGTGTATTGAGGTGATCTTGCTTACACCTCATGATTTCTCTCTGGACCCACTGTTTAATTAAGACATTTGTTTTTCTTATCATGGCTTTTCTGCAACAAGGCCCAGCTTGGGGAAATGACCTTGAGAGGCAGTTCAAGAAGAAACGGGGAGTTGGCTCTGCCAACTAGTATTTAAAAATTAAATAACAAAAAGAGAGAAAAACAGAATAAGCCAAAACCACCCTGTTGTCAAGGAGGAGGAGAATGCATACGATTCCTCTATCCCCTTATTTATTCAAATGACATAATTTAGTCCCACCCATGTGTCCAGTACTGTGTTATAAGCCCCAGGGTTATAATGAACAAAAAATGGATTATAACTCGTATAGATGAAAAAGGGGTTCTACAATAACTTCACAGGATGATCTGATCATAAATTCCTAACTGGGCAGGTCATGATGAGTAGTCACGCTCTACGCATATAACTCCTTTGGTAAAAGCCTTATCTTTGCCTTAAACTAGCCATGTCCATTGTTTCTGTTCATGTAGGTGAACACACTTTTGAAATGCCCCCTTTCAGACCCCTCATTCTAAATTGCAACCACCCTTAAGAAAGCACATAATCTTAATATCCTATAATCCAATCCCTGCCTTGTTTTCTCCCACTTTCATTTAACCTTCCTTATCTTCCTGCCTTAATTTCAAATGCATAAAAGAAACTACAAAATTGTTACTCTCCCAACCATTTGAGATCTTGCTTCCTGGCATAAGTCATCAGTCTGGGACTCAAATAAACTCTCACAAAAATTCTCTACAGGTCCGGACATTTCTTATATCTACTCTTATAAAGAGCTTAGAGTTTATAAAGATAAACAAATAAAATATCTACAATGGAGATAAGCACTGGTAGAGCAAAAGACATGGGGGATTAGGGCAGGACATATCAAGAAGGCCTTCCAGGGGATGGGGCTAGTTGGCTGGGTCTTGAGGTATGAGTAAAAGTTTAACAACTAAGGAAGAAGAACACATACAAAGGAACAAAATTAGGGATAGCTAGCATTTATTCTTCACGTCCTAAAATCCAAGCAGAATGCCTAGTGGGTCAGCCATTGGTCTCAGGTGGCTCTTGAGCACTTGGAGAGTGGTTGGTTTCAACAGAGGATTTCAACAATGTAATATGAAGAACAGAATGTATCATATCAAAGTCATCATTTTTATATTTATTGCACATTGAAATGATAATATGTTGGACACGGTTTAATAAATAAGATATATTATTAAAATTGATTTCACCCATTTCTCTTCTTTTTTGAGTAGCTATAAAAAAATTTGAAATTATATATGTGGCTCCCCTTATAGTTCTATTGTTGTAGACTACCTCTCTTCAGTCTTCCCAACAACCATATGAGTTTATATCTTCATATTTTGGATGAGGTAATGAAGGCCTGATGAAGTTTACTGTGCTCATAGCACACAGTAAGTAATGGGAAAGAGGAAGCTTTCAAAGGTTTAATGCACGCTGGCAGTTCTCAGGGATGGAACATACAATGTGGCGTTAGAAGGGTAAGGAAAGAAGTAAGAAAGAAGAGAACAAAGCAGCTTCATTTGATATATTTATGTGTGTTTGTTGTTTGATAATTCAAACAATTTAAAGGAATAGTGACTTGTAAGGATCCCTCTAACCTGACCCATTTGCCACAATTTTCTTGGTGCCCCTGAGAGATGTTCAAGACATAACAAATATGTGATATATATGTATGTATTATACATATAACAAGTGTGTGTGTGTATATATATATCATCATATAGTTTTTATATTATATATAAAATACGTATTTATTTTATTGATTGCATTATATTTATAAATTTATATTTTTATATTATATTATGTAATATAAATTTATAAATTATAATAGATAATATTTATAATTTAAATTATAGATATGTAAAATTTCTCATCTTGTACAAATGGTCTGGCTTATTTTTTAGCTCTTTTATATATGTTAATAAAGAGTTTCTCAGCTTTAAAAACACTTGTAAAACTACTTGTTATATAGTCTCTGAGGCCCCTTTGTGTTCAAAAACCCTTTGACTTTGGAGTATAATTTTACTGTTTGGGTATTCTCTTCCACTGTATTATTGGTCATCTGTTTGATATATTTGATGTGAAATTCTTGGCCAAGAACAAGGCCCTTTATTACAACACTGCTCTCATGGGGAATTTTGATTTACTTTACAATAGGTCACTTGAAGATACAGAGCAGCTAGCTTGGACATAAAATGTTCAGTTGCGTAGTGTTTTTGCTTTACATATTTATGAAACAAGTTTATGAAAGAAAACAAAATTATTTCTTTTTATTAAAAAGAAGAATTAAGCTTCCTGCTGAATAACTGCATGATGTTTTTGCTTGACTCTGTGTGTTAATATATTTTAAATCCCAGCCCCAGCCCCTTTTAATAGTTCAGTGGCCTTACTTACATTATTTAACTTTATCTTAGTTTTCTCATCTAGAATACAGGGATAATAATATCTACCTTATAGGATTAGGAGAAACAAATAAAATAATCTGTATAAAAGGGTTTAGTTTAGTTTCTTAAATATAATAAACACTAAATAAATGTAATTTACTTTAAATATCATTATTATTATTTTTGTACTGATTTTACTGTGTACATGGCATGTAAAATGGATAAACTTGATTGCTTATCTCCATGGACTATTTTGTGGATTAAATGAAATAATACATATTAAGCTCTTCTAGTACCAGGGGCACAGTAAGCATTCAGTATTATATTCTTACATATAGTGAGCTAAAACCTTTAAATTATAATGGTATGATGTTATGGTTGTATTCTTACACTATTAAATGTAAAAATTAATTATATTATCAAGCTTACATTCTTAATGTTATTCTAAATTATTGTTATTCTATGGGGTTATTCTAGCATCATGTAGTGTTTCTATGATCATAAAGGAGATATTTAATATCCAAAGAATATTTGGATGCTACTTTTCCATGCTGCTCTAAGTCCTCATGCATAGCGTCTCCTTAATTAAAACCCTCATCATACCTGAGACCAGATCATTTCCAGACACTGTTTTACAGCCAGAAAACCTGAGGGTCAGGGTCATCTATGAACATAATTTAAATCTCCTTCAACAAGCCCTTTATCCCACACCTCCTTCACCTCAGTCCTCTACGCTTAGAAAAGTGGTTCTTAAACCCCATCTCTGGTTTGTAACTGGCCTTTAAAACAGCCTGGCTGTGGCTCATGGTGCAAAAGGGCAGAAACTGGATTCACTCAGGAAGTGTGAGTGGAGGGCCACAACAGGTCCTAGCAGGACCTACGAAGCCACTGCTCAGCTCACTGGCCTGTGTGTCAACCTTGCCAAGGACCATGTGGTGCAAAGAGGCTTGCATAACTACTTCCTGACTTTGAGTATTATGTTATTTATCAGCAGGAAAATAAATTACAGTACTATATTCTACTCACTCTATTTTGAAAGGACAAAACTGGAGTGAAGAATCAATTGCCCCCTTCTGTTGCCTCCAGAGATGAGGGGCAATGGGTCCTCACCAATGCCCCTTTCAAACCTCTGGGGTTTATGCTGGAAGATGGCGTCTGGGAGGAGTTGGGACCTTACCGAGGTCCAGGTAGAGACAGTCAGGAGGGGCCAGTGGGCAGTGGTTAGAAAATAATGAAGATCTTAGACCCAAATCTAAATAAAATGTTACCAAAGAGAGGCTAACTTCATGGTAAGCAAGATATATGGACCTTGATGAAACTGGTAAAAGATGGAACAAAGGGAAAGTTTCTTTTCTCTTCTGATGTTATACTGCAAACACAGCTGAACAAATGAAAGTGAGCTTCAGGTAGAAAGGCTTGAACCAAACCTGGGAAGTCTGAATCCAAAGGAAGAGATGTCAAGTTTCTGTAAGCATGACAAGGCTTTTATTGACATTGTGACATTCTGTTTTGTGTACCATTATTGATGGAGATGTACTTTTAAGTGTGGACTTATATATGTTTGCTCCTTTCATTTCACAGGGATTTTCACGAATTCTAGGAGCATCCCCCTGAAACAGGTGAGGAATGTGCTCGCCGCACCCTTTCCCAGCCTTGAGGCACTGTGGGCTACTGCAGAAGCGTGGGAAGGCACAGGGGAGACAGTGCCCCTGCTGTTGCCAAAGAGAAGCACTGAGCCTCTGCTCCTTTTCAACCAGGACACAGAGGGAGAGCTGAAAGGTCAGGAGGAGGCCCCTGGTCATAGATCCATTCCTCATACCAGACCTGTGCAGGGAAAATGAAGGAAGCCATTAAAATTTGGCTTTCTAACATAGCCAATCACACCCACTATGATGTAATTTTGGGGTTTGAAAATAGGTATAACTATTTTGGAGACAATTTGGCAGTGACTAGCAAAATATAAATACATATACTCCTCAGTATACAGTGGAGTTATGTCTGAATAAACCCATTATCAGTTGAAAATATCCTAAGTCACCTAACCTACTGAACAACATAGCTTGGCCTAGCCTACCTTAAACATACTCAGAACACTTACAATAGCCTGCAATTGGGCAAAATCATTTAACACAAAGCTTATTTTGTAATAAAGTATTGAATATTTCATGTAATTTATTAAATACAGTATCCAAAAAAACACTGGCAACACAGTACACTATAGAGTATTGATTCTTACCTTCATGATCATGTGGGTGACATGCAGCTACAGTTGGCTGCCACTGCCCAGCATCACAAGAATCTTATAGTAAAATGCTAGCCAGGAAAAGATTAAAATTCAGAATTCAAAGTACAATTTCCACTAAATGCATATCACTTTAGCACCTTCGTAAAGTAGAAAATGGTAAGTTGAACTATCTTTTAAGTTCGAGACCTCTGTATGTGTTTCTTTTGACTCAGCAATTCCTCTAGATTCACTCTACCAGAATACTCACCCAAATGTATAAGACTATTGTTCCCTCCAATGTTTTATTTACTGAGCATCTTTTTGGAAAAACAAAAACTAGAAATCATCTAAATGCCTATCAATAAAAGAATAAAGTTAAATAAATTATGGTACAGGTAAATTAGCGGCTGTTACAAAAAATGAAATAAATCTATAGAGATAGGAAAAAATAGTTGAGATTATTTTTAAAACATATTTAAGACTCATAAATTGTACTCTGCTACCCCTGCAGCTACACTATTTTTATGTTAATAGAGGCAAGGTGACCGAAGCAAAAGAAGTGAATCTTGAGTGAAATTTACAGATATCCTCAAGCAACAACAAAGGCTTTAGTAGTGATAAGACACTCCCATAGGAGGCAGAAACTCCTCAGTGGAGGGAGCCCTTGTTCTGCTGAGGCTTCTTTAGTTTCCTGAGGGATTGGGGGGTTAAGAGGACCTCAGGAGCACAGTATCAGAGTGTGAATGAATCATGACTCTGGTTCTTAACTCTCTCTGGATTAGCTCATGTACCTGCTATTGGTTGGTTAGTTACTTTTAACAATGTACTAAGCACCAGCTAGCCCACCACTCAAAATAAAAGCAACCAACTGTACGATAACCCTTGTTTAACCATCTGACCTCATCCGGTCCCCTACTCCCCCACTTGAATCTTCTGTTCACTATTCTTTCACTCTATAAGTAGTTATATTAATTCTGTGTATATTTTAAAGTATATACTTTTATTTTCGTTGTTTTTAATTATAAAAAGGGTACTTTGCTGTTTGTAATTTTTTTCAGCTTTATTGAAGTATAATAGATAATTAGGTCCTCATTTTCACATTGTACAATTCAACACAATAATATATTTGTTTCAGTTGTACAGCATAGTGATTAGAGATCTATATAACTCACAAAGTGGCCACCCCACTAAATCTAGTACCCCTCTTCCCCGATACATATTTTTTTTACATCTTACTACTCTTTAAATCTCCATGACTATTTTGTTACTATTTGTATTTCTTAATCCCTTCACTCTTTTTCACCATTCCACCACCCCACGCCTGTCTAGTAGTCCTCAAAATATTCTCTGTATATATGAGTTTATTTTTGTTTTGTTGTTGTTGTTGTTTATTTTATTCTTTAGAGTCCACATTTATGTGAAATCATATGATATTTATCTTTCTCTCTCTGACTTATTTCATTCAGCACAATACCCACTAAGTCCATCAAGGCAATATCTTTTTCTATCCCCTTTTTTTTAGTCTGTGTATGTCTTTTGATCTGAAGTGAGTCTCTTGTAGACAGCATATGTAGAGGGTTTGTTTTCTTATCCATTCAGCCACCTTATCCTTTGGTTAGAGCACTTAATTCTTTTCCATTTGAGGTAATTGTTGATAGTTAGTTTTTATCATTTTTAATTCATGATTTTGATACATGTTTTTACTTTTTAAAGAAGTCCCATCAACATTTCCTGTAACACTGGCTTGGTGATGATAAATTCCTTTAGCTTATTTTTTTCTGAGAAGCTCTTTATCTCCTTTGACTTTAAATGATAGTTTTGTTATATAAAGTATTCCTGGTCGTAGATCCTGGGTTTTCATCATGTTGAATATTTTGTGCCAAGCACTCTGTCCTGCATAGTTTCTTTTGAGAAATCAGCTGCCAGTCTTGTTGATGCTCCCTTGTAGGTAATTAACTGCTTTTCTCTTGCTGCTGTTAAGATTCTCTCCTTGTATTTAACCTTTGACATTTTTATTATGATGTGTCTTGGTGTGGGCCTCTTTGGGTTTCTCTTTCTTGGAACCCTCTGAGCTTCCCAGAGTTGTAAGTCTATTTCCTTCACCAGGTGAGGAAAGTTTTCCAACATTATTTCTTCAAATACCCCTTCAACTTCTTGTTTTCTTCAGGTACTCCTATGACATAGATATCTTTACATTTAATTGTGTCCCATAGGTTCCTTAAATTATTATTATAGTCTTGGCTTCTTTTTTCTTGCTGTTCTGGTTGAGTGTCCTTGGCTTCCCAAACCTTTATATCTGTGGTATGATCTCTTCTTCATCCACTCTCTTGATTCCCTCTAATATACTCTTCATCTCAAATAATGTATTCTTCATTTCTGACTGGTTCCTTTTATAATTTCCATTTCCATTTCTATTGTATTCTATGTATTTTTTTTTATCATTCCCACTGAGTTCATCTACACTTCCCTTAATTTCATTGAGCAGTGTTTTGAACTCTGCATCTGTGAGATTGCTTGACTCTATTCTGTTTTCTCATATGGTTTCTACTTCTTTGTCTTCTTATTTTGGCTGCCTTTCTGTGTCTGTTTCTATGTACTAAGCAAAGCTCCTAAGTCTTCCGGTCTTATTAGCATGGCTTTGTGTAGTAGCTTTCCAATGGGATAATCCTAAGTGGGGTTCAGCTGCAGGCCACATTTAGCCCCAGCCTGTGCCCCTCTGAGGCCACCTGTAAGATTCACCAAGCAATGCACAGATGCTATGCTTATAGTTGCCTCAAGAAACTACACCAGAAACTGAGGCCAGGTGCCACCAGTATAAATTTTGAAGCTGCTTAGCAAGGGGCACAGGACTCACTGAGGGCACAATTGGATGTGGCTTGTCTAGGCCAATGAGTTAGGGGAGGCAGAGTTTCAGTAAATCCTCTGGGCAGAGCAACCTCTGTTATCTAGTTCAATGACGTCTCAGCTATGGCAGTGCTATGTCTACATACTGGGAGGGGATAGGGCTCAACAGAGGAATAATGGATACTGCCACTTTTACCCAGGAGAAAGCCTCACTCTTCTCCAGCCTTTGCTGCCCGACAATTCAGTGTCCCCCTCTAAGTCTCTGGTGCCTACTAAGCAGCCAAACTGGTGCTGGTCCATCACCATGGCAAGCAGGTCCATGATCACAAAAGTCTGGTCATGGACACGGCCCCTTTAAGAGGCAGCTCAAGCTGCCATTTGCAGATGCCACAGCCTCTGTCCCACTCAGCCAGTCAGAACTATGCAGCCTTGCATCTTCGTCCCCTCCTACCTCCAACCGTTGCAGAGTGATTTCTTATATCTCTCCCTAGTTGTAGGGCTTCTGTTTATTGGACCCCAGGTGACTGCTTTCTGTTTGCTCTCCATGTTTCCATCCCAACTTTGATGTGGTCACAAGAGGGTTGAACAAAGCTTCATCTACACCATTTTACCCAGTCCCTGCTTATAATTTTTGAGAACTTATTTCTTCACTAAATAAATGTTAAGATTCATTCACATTGTTATAGTTTAGTTTATATTGTTAGTTTAGTTTATAGTTTATGTTGCTATATATTGTTAGTATAGTTTATAGTTGAGATTGTTTATAGTTTATACATTTGACAGCTATATAATATTTACTCATCTACTCTCCTGGTGTTTCTAGTTTTTTTGCTACTGTTTAATCATTCTTTTGCATGTCTTTTATTGGATAATAAAGATGATGATGATGATGATGATGATGATGATGATGATGATATAAGAACACTCTTTGGTATATACCATGGAGTGGAACTGCTCAGTCATAAAATTTATAAATGTTTCATTTTATGAAATAATATCAAATGACTTTTCAAAGTGGTTTGCTCAATTTCCACTCTCACTAGCCATGTGTTAGAGATCCTTTCGTTAGATCTACATTCTCTCCAACATTTGGTGTTGCTGGAATGTTTTATTTTCGCCTATTGAAAGGATGTAAAATGTGGACTGATTTGCATTTCACTGACCACTGAGAACACTGGATATCTCTATGTAATTTGACCACATGTATTTTCTTTTCTGTAAAGTGTCTTCTTATGTCTTTTGCATAGTCTTCTCTTGGGCTGTTTGTGGTCCAAGTAAGTCTTGCTGGTGCCTGAAATGAAAATTCCAGGAAAACATTTTTAAATACAACTCATTTTCACCTGCCAGGAGATGGGGCCGGAGGGACATAGAATAATAAGAGTTGATTTTTATAGAGTTCAGCAAAAGTCTGAGCATGAATTCCTAGGCAGCCAGACAGTAGGAGGTGAGTGGGGGTGGGGTTGGGGTGGGAGGCTGGAAGGTTAGATCAACTATGTAAAATTCTTCCTCCTTCCTGCCTGGCTACCTACAGTAGCAGCAGATTCCTGGTGCTCTGTGCCAGGTGCTTCCCTACACTTTCCACAGCAACCTGCCAGGAGGTCTCAGCACCTAAATGTTTGGTATCACTTCCGGTGAGAGCAGAACAGCAAATTCAGATTTTTACCCGTCATTTAGCAACTGAAACAATAAATTTAACTCTGTTCTCCAGCCATTAGGAAACAGATTTCCAGAAGTTCTGAGTAGTGAAGGACATACACAAATTTTCCAATTCATACATAAAAAACTGCAGGCCCAGTTCTTTTAAGAAATAGATTGAAATTCAAGAGGAGATAAATAGGAAGCACAGAGCACACTTCTCCCAGAATGGCTATTTCCAGCTCTACTCCAGACCAAAACATTTTAAGCATCACAGGTCCTGCTCTCGCCTTGTTCTGAGGTTGCAGCTTTCAGGAACCATACATAGTTTCACCAGAGTGGTGGCCATCATTTAGATCTGAAGGATTACTTTCTGTCCTTTCCAAGATCTCTTGTCACAGTCGTGTCTCCCAGCTATCATCTTTCTTTAATTATCAATTAATTTCTTTTTTATTAATTTATAAGTCTTTCTTCCCATCCAGGTTCCACGGATTTTCATTTTATTTCTCCCTGTTTGGCCAACACCTGACATTGACCTGTTTTCATGGGTCAGGTAGGGTCAGGACAGGTGACCTGTCCTTGACTTAGTTCCTGTGATCTGGGTTGAAGACAGCCCAGGAGAGACATGAGCCACTGAGAGGCAAAGGGAAGGTAAGGTGAGAACTGACAATAAAGTCTTTGGTTTTTCTAATTTTAAATTGAAATCATAAAAAAAAAAAAATACTTTGAGTAGTGCGGGAGTGTGTCTGTGTGTACATTTTTTATTGCAGTAAAATATACATAGCATATAATTTACTATTTTAAGCATTTTTAAGTGTAGGTTCAGTGGCATTAAGTATATTCACATGGTTGCGCAACCATCACCATCATCTATCTCAAGAAATTTTTATCATCTCAGACTGAAACTCTATCCCCATTAAAGAATAACTCCCTATTTTCCCCTCCCTTCAGTCCCTAGCAACCACCACTTCACTTTCTGTCTCTATGAATTTGACTACCTCACATAAGTGGAATCATACAATATCTGTCCTCTTGTGTTTGGCTTATTTTACTTAGCAAAATATTTCCCAAATTTATGTGTAGCATATATCAGAATTTCATTCCTCTCTAAAGCTAAATGATATTCCATTGTGCATATATGCCACATCTTATTTATCCATTAATCTGTTGGTAGACATTTGAGTTGTTTCCACCTTTTGGCTTTTGTGAACAAAAGCTATTAACATGAGTGTGAAAATATCTGTTTCATGAGTAATGTTTTTAAACATTTAAAATTATGTTTTCCTTCAATATACAAACTATTTTGAAAAGCTAATAAAAACTGACCAATGGGCTATGCCACACCATTACAATGAGATTAGTTTACAGGTAAGAGCCAAGGACTGTGCATTTTGGGTTCCACACAGTTCTCATCATGCTCAGCACCTGGGGTACATCCAATCAATATGGACTGCTGGCAACACAAGCAACACATATCACGTGGGTGCCTGCCAAGGCTAGACCTCACAAAAGGCCAGCAAGGCCCAGGTTATCAGTTCTTGCCATGGCCTGGCCTTATCAAAGGGTTATTTAGCCCTCATTTTGATTAGCCAAGTACTTTATAATCATTAACTAATAGATCTTTTTCATCATCAACAGCCATCATGCCATATGTGGAAACAGAGTATTTGGATAGGGAGGGAGCCAACTTCATGTGGGGTTTATATGCAAATATGGGTGCAATCATAGAGACCAAACTTACTTTGCTCTTGAGAAATAACATTTCAACTTAGCTAAGCATAAATACCAAATTTGCTGTTAAGTTGGTGAAGCCATAGTCCTGAAGCTGGCATGTGGCCCACCGTACCTGACTATGTTATTAAGATCCCACCATCCAAAAGGATGGCATTAAGAGCCATGAGCTTGCACTGATTTCTCCCCATGCCCTCCTCAAACTTCTTTAAGGCTAAGAGCTTGTACTGGCAAGAGGACAGTGGGGTGAGGAGCATGACTCATAGCAACTGATCCCCCACAAAATGAACCCAGGTAGTAAAACTGTTGATCAACCTGCCATAATAACTTCATTATATCATCCTGTTATTCAATAATACCAACATATGGGACTTTCAGATTTCACTCAAAACTGCAATTTTCACAGCCTTTTAATAATCCTTGGCATATAGGTTTATACAGACTTTTAAATTCCATTTTATAAACTGAGATTATATTTTAAATGAAACAAATGTAATACATTTTATTTGAATCATTTTTAACATATAAAACCCACCTGTATTGGTGACTATACTAATTTTTGTGCCACATATATTACAATATATGTCTTTAATATGTGTAAAATATTTCACAAATTTAAGAATAGTTTCATGCATTAGCTGAACTAGAACTATTACTTTTCCATTTTTTTGACCACAGTATTTCCATTATACATTTCTATATAATATACTAAATTAGTGAACTTTCTTATGAATTCTATTTTCCATTTCTGACCTAAGAAATAGAGCACCAGAAGGTAGGAAGCAGAAAGTTCATTTATATAAAAATGATGACAGATTCTTGTTTCACTATCTGAAACAGACACTGAAAAGACCATAAAAGATAGTTACTTGGTAACAGAGAATCTGCACTTTGCAAATTATGAGTAGCCAAATCTTAATGACCTCATTCAATACATTCATTTTTTTCATTAAGTATCTATTAAATGCCTTTTATGCATGAGGTCCTGAGGCTGCCAAGATCAATAAGAACCCTGCTCCAAGGAACCTCATTGTCAAGCGGTTCTATATACATCAGCAGTTAGCAAACATTGACCCATGGGCCAAATCCAGCTCAAGTCTTGTTTTTGTAAATAAAGTTTTATTGGAATACAGCCATGCTCATAGTTTACTTATTGTCCATGGTTGCTTTCATGCTGCAATGGCAAGGTGGAGTAGCTGCAGCAAAGACCATATGGTCCATAAGCCTGAAATATTTACCATCAAGCCCTTTGAAAAAAAAAAATGTTTGCCAAACCTTGCTCTTAAGGACAGAACTAACTATGGACTCCTTAATTTGTAAAAAGTTCTGAGAAGACTTAGCCCAATTCCCAAATGCTCTGAAAACTCAGAGAAGACTATTCAAACTGCCATTTACAGACCAGCATCATCTGGGAACTTAGAAATGCAGAATCTTGAGTCTCATCCCAGAACTACTGAATCAGAATTTGCAATTGAACAAAATCCCTAGGTGATTCATATATACACTAAAGTTTGATAAGCACTGTTTGTGTTAGTCAGGGTTCTTCAGAGAAACAGAACCACATTTGACTCTTAAACAATGTGAAGTTTAGGGATGCCGACCCCCTGAGCAGTTAAAAATCCGAGTATAACTTTTGACTCCCCAAAAACTTAAGTTGTCCCTCATAATCCATGAGGAATTTGTTCCAGGTTTCCCTGTTGATACTCATATCAGTGAATGCTCAAGTTCCCTTTAAAAAAATAGTGTGGAAAAATGCACACAGTCAGCCCTCCACATCCTCAGACTCCCAACCATGATCAAAAACAGTACAAGTATTTACTGAAAAAAAATTTGCATATAAGTGGATCCACACAGTTCAAATGCATGTTTAAGGGTTAATTGTATATATATAGAGAGAGAGTTTTATTTTAAGAAATTGGTTCAGATGATTGTGGGAGCTGGCCAGTCTAAAATCTTCAGGGCAGAAGGGAAGGCTGGAAATTTCAACAAGAGTTGATATTGCAGTTCTGAGTTGAAGGCAGTCTGGAGATAGGATTCTCTCTTTTTGGGGGATACCTTAATCCTTACTCTTTAAGCCTTCAACTGATTGGATGAGGCCTACACACTTTATGGAAGGAAATATGCTTTACTCAGAATCTACTGATTCAAATGTTAGTCTAAAGAATATCTTCACAGTGACATCTAAACTGGTGTCTGACTAAACAACTGGGCACCATAACCTAGCCAAGCTGACACATAAAATTAACCACCACTCTTTTCTATGTGGAAAACTTAAAGAATTTAATCCATCATACTGTTACAGGTAGAAAACTTAGAGGCCAGAGAGGAACAGGGGTAGACCCATGACAAATATATGAATTTGGTGAAAGTGGGTCTTCTGTAATTGTCAATATTCTTTCTTAGAACATACCTAAGGAGTGTATGTCTCCTCGTAGGCCTCATATCAGGAACCTCATGAGGCAGAAAGAGATTAACCCTAGCCTGTCCCATACCGTAGCTACCATCCATATGTGGCTATTGAGTGCTAGACATGTAGCTCGTCCAAATTGAGATGTGTTCTAAGTGTAAAACACACCAGATTTCAAAAATTTAGCGTTTTTTTTTAAATCTCAATCATTTAATATCAATTATATGCTTAAATGATAATGTTTTGTATATTGAATTAAATGAAATAGATTATTAAAATTGATTTCACTTATTTCTTTTTTATTTTTTTAATGTGGCTAGTGGAAATATTTAAATTATATATGTGATGCACATAATATTTCTATGGCCAGATCTGCTCTAGACCTGGCTATTTGTTTTAGACTGAGTTGTGTCCCCTGTCCCATTCATATGTTGAAACCCTAACCCCTGCAGTGTGACTATATTTGGAGACAGGAACTTAAAGTAATTGTGGTTAAATGAAATCAGATGGGTGGGGCCCTGATTCAATAGGACTGATGTCTTTAAAAAAAGAAGATACCAGGGATGTGGACACACAGATAAAAAACCATGTGAAGACACAGTGAGAAGGCAGCTCTCTACAAGCCAAGGAGAAAGAGTTCTATACTGAAATCAAACCCTGCCAACATCTTAATCTTTGACTTCTAGTCTCCATAAGTGTGAGAAAATAAATTTCTGTTGTTTAAGCCACCCCAGTCCATGATATTCGGTTATGGCAGCCCAAACAAACTAATGCAATACCCAAAGTGTGGTCTATAGGCTGGCAGAATCAGCATCACCTGGAAGCTTCTTAGAAATACAGAATCTCAGGTCCCACCCCAGATCATTGGAACAGGAATCTGCATTTTCACAAGGTCCCCAGGTGCCTTGAGGAGCCCTGATCTAGAACACATGCTAGCTTTCAAGAAGATGGAGGACTTTTGTAGGGATTCTAAGAAAGGTGAGAGAAAGGATATGGGAGAGGTATGTGGTGGTGTGGAGAAGTTGGAAGGCCTTTGAAATATCTAATTCATATCCTTGAGGGGGACACTATGGCTAATTTAAGGTCACTCAGTGCATATGAAATTCTGGCCTCCTCACTCCCAATCTAAAGCACTTTGCTACTGTTCAATTTAAATTAGTATAAAAATTCTAACAGGTATAATTTCAAGAGCCCCATGGGTAGAGTTGTTTGTTTGTTTTTGTTGTTATTGCTGTTTTGTTTTTAATGCAGAGAAGTCTGCCTTAGCTAGTCTTGAGAGAGGAGAGAAAATAGGCTGAGTCCCGTGGACGTGAGGGGTGAGTGCACATTCTAACGTCAATCGCATGTTCTTTGCATATCTGATAGGGATTCCACACTACCCACTGCAACTTTTCTACTAAAGGTTACCATATGCAGTAGGAATGTTTCACCACCACGAACTGGCCATATAAGCTGAGAGTTTTAAATTACTGCACAGGCAGAGCGAGTTAATCTATGCCTTGATTATCTGTGTGTCTGGCTATCTAAAGACATCCTTGGCATGGAGCTGTAACTCATGACTGACTTGCTAATTTGAAATATAGATGTGTGCCTCCCATCATCTCCTCCTCCTTGTGCGTACACACACACATGCACATACTTAGGTGCAGATTACAGTGGAGCTCGTAAATGGATTGAATATATTCTCAACTCCATTCTCCGTTAATTCCTATAGATATATTGTTGCCTGGGGGTTGGAGAATTACCATGCAGGTGAAAGTCATAGAAGGGAAGCATGTAAAAGTGAAAGGGGTGAAGAAGTAGGTAAAAATTAAATAGCTATTTCTTCAGTTGAAAACTATTACTACCTGGAAGTGAGACTGAAAGTCAGTTTTAGCATGGGCTGATTTAGATTCAAATCTCAGTTTTACCTCTTGGTGGGTGGGTGAGTGAATCTGGACAAGTCATTTAATCTTTGAGCGTCAGTTTATTCACCTGTAAGAATGAGTATAAGAAGACTTTTCTTGTGGAACTTTTTCAAGAATTAAATATAAAGCTATAGAAAATGCCATCTCAGTAAATGTTGATTTTTCTTTCCTTCTGTCTTTCTTTCTCCTTCCATTGAAATTGAGATTTTTTTTCACACATGATGAGTTTCTTTTCACCTGCCCGGTAAGAGGAGAGATAATGGACAGATACAATGGAACCGTCTTTGGGGACATTACTTGCTTGCTTTTATTGTTTTATCAAGCTACTCTGGATTTTCACAGTTATCAGAGAACATAATTACCACACAAGGTAAACAATGAGATCTATTAATAAAAAATAAAAGTAGCAGAAGGAACAACACTAATATCATCATTGCTGTATACAAAAAAGATAAGCCAGTGATCTTGGTAGTTGAATGTTTGATATACTTTGAATGGACATCTCAAGGTCTGGCTATTTCTGTTGATATAAATTTAGAAGGTAGCACTTTAGAATCAGCAAGATTTTTTTTAAGTCCCAAAAGTATATTTTTAGGATGTGCTTAACAAATAGGGCCTGTCCAGGTATAACATGTTAAAATATTGCTCTATTATTTCAAGTGTCAAGGACACTTATATGAGAAATAAAGTACCTCCATGCATGAAGAGATTGTGCTAGCTCTTGGTCAGCTTTGTGGCTCCCCAAGTGGAGGAGTCATCCAACTTCACCAAGAGCGATTGCCAAAGCCAGAAAAGGAACACTGAACTGTCAGCCCACCCCTAGACTTCACGACTTAGGAGTCCAGAGGTTCTCTCTCTAAGGAGCTGGAGACAATAAAAAAATAATAATAAAATATACACATGCATCTTTCCATCTATTTTTGCTGACTCACTTCCTTAATAATCAGATAAAAAAAATAATGCTTACTACTTATTGGGTTGTTAACTACATGTTAGAAACATGTGTTAACTGATTCAATCCTAAAACAATCCAATAAGGGAAGAAATATTGTGTCCATTATACAGAAAATTGAGACTCACAGAGGTTAATTAACTTGCCCAAATTCACCCAGCAAATGGTGAGCTGGGAATTCAATTCAAGTTTGGCAAGATGATGCTGTCTCAGTTCAGAGACATTTCCTTAGCAATTTAGAGTTTTAGTTTATATTTGTTTTACAACTTATGTTTATAATATAATACTATGAACTTAATATATTTCCCTATCATCTCCCTTTCTTTGAAATAAGAAAACATCCAGGATGGTTTTCAAAATAGAATCAACATCATCACCTAAATCAGAAATGACTACTATCTTTTAGCTAAGAAACTTTTCTGATCTCATTCCATTTTGTAAACATTCTTGCATTTTTAAAATACCTACATTTTAGCCTCCTTCTTTCACTTCTCTAATCTTACAAAGCTTCTGCGTTAGCCACCAGCTGCTATATATCTATTCATTTGTTAAAAGTCCATTAAGGATCTTCTCTGATCAGGGGCTATGTTCTTCCCTGAAATGACAACTATTAATAAGTTCCCATTCTCAAGGTATTCCCAGTCCAGTGTGGATGACAGTCATAGTAACAGACAATTTTGGTAAAGTTTCATATACCTGTGACCACTTTTAATACTCTCATACACTTATGGTCAAAGCTGGAAATAGAGAATCAGCAATGACATTAGCTTGGAAGCACTGGCAAGTGGGTAACATTTCAGTTGGTTCATAAAAGTTGAAAAGGTAATGACCAGGCTTCAAGATAGGGATGTTTCATTAGGTACAACAATGAGAAGGCATGATAGGGCCTGGAGTATTTCAGAAATCACCAGTGCAACTTTGGGATATGGGGAACAGAGATGCACAGGTGATGGGAGAGGAGTAATAGAAATCCAGGCCAGGTAAGGCAGCCCCTTGCTCAGAACTTAAGACTTTATACCATGGGCAATGAGGTCCCACAGAGGTTTTACAAAGAAATAACACAATGATAGTCTTCTTTTAGGGAGATCCCCTGGCAGCAGTGAGAGCTATTGCCAAGAGAAGAGAGACTGATGAGAAGCTAAGACCAATGGCATGGCTGTGTAGAAATCCAGTTGCAAGATGGGCTTGATTTAAAAAAAAAATGGAGATGGGGGCCACATGTGAAGACATTCCTGAGTTAGCATTGAAAACATGGAGAGTAGCCTGGATCTGAAGGATACAGGGAATTCAGGTCAACTCTGATATGTTTTTCTTGGGAGCCTGGTGGATAGTGACAATATTAAAATAAGGCATCTACAGAAGAGCAGTTTTGAAAAATTGGAGGGTAGAAGTGTAAAACATATTTTTAAAAAAATTAAGTACTCTTGCCTGGGTCCTACTCCTAGAGATGCTGGTTTAATTGGTCTGGGTTGTAGCCTAGATTGGAATAGACATTCAAGCTAATGAGAATCTATGTTGAGAACCACTGTTTAGATTAAAAGATAAAAAAAAAGACTGATAACAGAATTCTCAGAAACACCACAATTTATAGGCATGAGGAATAATCTAAGTGTCTATTAATAGGGTGTTGATCCAATTAACTATGTCATTCAAAACTCTGGAATAAGCATACTCTGCCCTGTCTCTCCCACTGAGTGTAGCTATAAACCTGGTCAGAATGCATGGAGCAGCAATTGAAGGACTCTATAAAGTAAGTAGTAGCAGATGAATTGAGAAGAAAGACCAGAGTTCAAAGTACCTCTATACCAACAGTGAGTTTACCATATTGTTAGCTTCAGTGTTGCCCAAAACTGGAAATGGACTCAGGCAAAATCTTTTGGTTCTTCTGGCTCAAAATAGAGAAAAATGGGTTTATTTATGCTCAAGAAAAAATTAAGAGATATTCATTTTTATTTGTTTTGTTTTCATTTTTCTTCTGACTGGAAGACTAAAAAGGGGACCTGAGGAAACAGAAAGTACTGGAAACATTGTAGAGTGGAAGGATTTGGGGAAAATGACCTGATAATGATGTTTATAAACCCATGAGCTCACCCCGAAGTGGCACATGTGTGAATATGACCCTAACAGTATACAAAAAGCATTGAGATGGCCTCCACACTGAGACAGACTGCTACCCACATCCCCCCATGGACCCCAGGTGGCACATGTGCAAGACATAGCTGAAGAGCATTGTAAAAACTTTGAAAGTGAAACTGACATTGAAAAAAATATTTAAAACTTGCAGCCTCTATCTAACTGGGTCAATTGTTTACTAAAGTAAAAAACATTTTCTATAGTATTTAAATAAGATCCAGACCCACATAGTATTTAAAATGTCTAGAATGTAATACAAAACTACTCATATAAAAAACCATAAAAATCTCAAATTACAAGCTGAGGTTACATAGATGTTGAAATTATCTGACAAAGACTTTAAAGTACTATTATAAAAATGATCCAAATGTAAGGACAAACTTTCTTTAAATGAGTGGGAGACAGACCATACCAGCAAAAAAATGAAAATAAAAATAAAAAATAAATAAATAAAAATAAATAAAAAGTCAAGTGGAAGTTTTAGAAATAAAAAATACGATAAATGAAATTTTAAAACTCACTGATGGCTCAGAGACAGAATGGAAATGACAGAGAAAAGAGTTAATGAATGTAAAGCTAGAGCAATAGAAATTCTCCAATCTAAACAACAGAAAGAATAAAGATTTGGGGCAAAAATGAACAAGTCTTAGAAAACTGTCAGACATTACAGAAAAAAAATGAAGAAATAATGACAAAAAAACTTCCCAAATTTGACAAAACACATAAAACCTACAGATTTCAGAAGCTCAGCAAATCATAAACAGGAAACCCTCCCCAAAAACCATGCTTAGAAATATAATCAAACTAGTTAAAACTAAAATTAAAAATGAAATCTCACAGGCAACCAGAAAAAAATGACATATTACTTACAGGAAACAATGACTCAAATAACTTCAGACATCTCATCAGAAATCCTAGAAGCCAGAAGAAAGCAGAATAGCATTTTTTAAATACCAATAGGAAAGAACTGTCAACCCAGAATTCTATATCCAGCAAAAATATACTTCAGAAATGTAGGTGACATAAAGATCTTCTCAGAACAAAGAAAGTAAAATTTGTTGACAGCAAACCTGCTCTAAAAGTACATTCTTCAAACATATGGTAATGATACCATATGGAAACTTGGAACACCAGGAATGAAAGAAGAGTAACAGAAATGATGAACATATGGGTAAATGTAATAGACTTTCTTCTCTCAAATTCTTTAAACTTTGCTTGATGGTTGAAAACCAGAAGTATGTTGTTTGATACAATGTTTGTAGATATAACATATAAGACAACTACAAAATGAAACGGGAATAAAGGTCCTATGTGGATCTTTGTTTCTACATTCTTCTTGAAGTGGTACAATATCTTGAAAAGGTAAGAATGTATTTTGTAATTCCTAGAACAACCACTATAATATTATACAAAGAGATATCATAAAACACACACAATAAAAAAATAGAATACTAAAAAGATTTAAATATTCCCAAATAAAGCATGAGATAGGAAATAAGAAACAAATAACAGAGGAAACAAACAAAATAAAAATGGTAGGCTTAAATCCAAACATATAAGTAGTTAAATGCAAATAGTCTAAACAAATCAATAGAAAGAGATTGGCAGAATGAATTTTTTAAATGACCAAATTATGGGGTGTTTTATAAGGAGCTCAGTTAAAACAAAGTGGCATAAGAAAATTGAAAGTTAAAGGATTTATCATTTATCCCAGAGAAATAAAAACTTATGTCCAGGCTTCTGGCAAGATGATGGAGTAGAGAGAGAGAAACATAGACAAAAGAAAGAAAAAGAGAAAGAAAGAAAGAAAGAAAGAAAGAAAGAAAGAAAGAAAGAAAGAAAGAAAGAAAGAAAGAAAGAAAGAAAGA